>PVJX010020587.1:0-33129 GCA_004027295.1 Dolichotis patagonum | reverse complement strand
GAGATTCCTCAAAAAGCTGGGTTTGGAAGTCCCATTTGACCCAGCTATTCTGCTTCTAGGCATATTCCCAGAAGAACTGAAAACATCATACCACAGTGATATATGTGCACCCATGTTTATAGCAGCACAATTTGTAATAGCCAGATCTTGGAAACAACCTAAGTGCCCATCAACTGAGGAATGGATAAAAAAGTTGTGGTATTTTTATACAATGGAGTATTACTCAGCTATACAGAATGATCACATTGAGATATTTATAAATAAATGGACATGACTTGAGACCATGCTCCTAAGCGAAATAAACCAAACTCACATGTATAAATACCATATAGTCTCCCTAGTATGAGGGTTGGTAAGAGTATATAAGCTTTTATGGTAATCATGATTTCCCATTTCATTGCTTTGAAGCCTTTCAATGTTTTCATTCATCAGTTGGAATGGTTTTATTCTGTTTTATTTGACTTTATTATGTGTGATGGTATGAACAGCTGTTTTGAAGAAAACAAAACATTATGGCAGCCATTGCTGATTTACTATTGTCTTGCTTAGAAGTCCTACCATGCTTCTACTCTGCTATTACCATTGGTTCTATCAGGTTATGTCTTACTGGGATTTTAATATATGTGATAGTATAAACAAAATTTTTAATGAAAATGAGATATTATAGTAGCCATTGATCATTCTCTGTTATTTGGTTCAGAATGTCCTGTAATTCTTTTATTCTCTTGAATGGTTTTATGCTATTGTGTTATGTTTGATATTATTGTATTTGAAACTATGCTCAACTATAGCAGAGAAAGAGATATTTTGATAGCTACTGTTAATGTCTGGTTGTCTTATTGTAAAGTGTTGTGTTGCTTATGTTGTTCTATTCTGATCTGCTTTGTTCTGCCCTCTTTTGTTTTATTCTCTTTAAAATAAAATTTAAAAAAACCATTAAATATTCCTGCTGCTTATTTAATTGAAGCTAAAGCAGAATAACAAATCTTTAGTAGTGGGTAATGACTTAGCTAAAGTGGGGTTATGAAACTAGTGTGTTCTGATAAATAGTACCCACGTGAGTTAAAAGGGAGCAGAGATGAAAATCTCACTGGGATTGAATTCAGAAATATGTGTGTGGATTTATTTTGGAATTTTTTTTTTTGTGGTACTGGGAACTGAACCCAAGGCTTTTGCCCTGAGCCACATTCTCATCAGTATTATAAGTTTTTGTGAATATGTGTTTTGTTTGTAATACATAATAGTTTCATTCATCGTGGGATTGTATCTTGATCATTTCTATTACCCTTCCCCTCCTTATTTTTTTTTTTTAATTTTTGAAACAGGGTCTACTAAATCACTAAATGATCCACCTGAGGTTAAACTTCCAGTCCTTCTGCCTCAGCCTCACAAAGTGCAGGGATTACAGGTGCATGCCACCATGCCTGGGTTATTTTGGAATCTTGGTATTTAAGGTGTAGCTGATCTGAGGTCTTAGACCTGCTCTGCCTCTTTCCATATTTCACTGTCGTTTCTTTCCCACTTAGAGCTCCTCTTTCATTTTCTGCCTTGCTGTGCTGACATTTTCTTCCTTGCCAGTAAGAAGCTAGTGGATCTCTTTTCATACATAAAAAAGTAGGTTTTTGTTTTTTAATGACTTAAGGTTTGTGGATAGTTTATTTAAGGGAAAGAGCCCACTTGAATAATATAAACCAATAAAATATTTTCCATATTTAGAGATCTTGTGTTTCCATATTGTTTTGTGGGAAAATTTCCTGGCAGAGAAGGAGTAGCTTTGAATACTCAGTGGAAACAGCTCTGCTCTGAGATTTTTCCACCTGCTGTGTTGCTTTCTGAGTTTAGACTGTGACAGGGACATTTCTGGAGTCTGTGAAACATTGTTATTAGGTAAGTGTTAACTAGAAGGCAGGAGACTAACAGAAATGACCTGGGGGTAGGCTATGAAAGAAGATAAAATAAGTAAACTTCTTAAATGCTAAAATAGAATTATATTGTATACAAAGTATTTTCAATGAATGTTCTGTTCTAACATTCTAATGGTTGCTCCATTATCTGGTACTTTTGTGCAGTTATAAGGATGAAAAATCAATACTAATGATACCCTGAGGCACTGTGAGATTTCTATCTTCTTTATAAACAAATAGTTTTCAAGTTAAAAATAAATTAGTGGAGTCTTTTAAAAAGAAAATTGTATGCGAAACCACCACATTAAGCTGAAAAGCAGAGCTGTTTGCTGCTTGTGTGAGGCCGAACCTGGCTTGCCTGATCTTCCTCCATTGGCTTTATTCATTCCTGGATTCCTTGGCTTATTTTCAGTGTAGCATATTGAAGATATCAAATTTTAATTTGGAGAGTATGAATTTGTATTTAATGTATGCGGAGATTCTCTATTAACTAGAATAGAAAACTCACTTCCAAACCTTGCTAGATAACAACATATTATTTCGGCAGAGAAGACTTTGTAAGTAGGTTGAGTAAATGGCTTCCTTTATATTACATTTGAGGGGTGTCAAAGGGCCCCTCGGCAAATATCTCCTTTACAAGATTAGAGGCCACACCTGCAAGAGAATTCCAATAGGACCCTCGATTTAAGTAATTGCTTTACCTGGGTAAGGTAATATATTAGCAGGAAATTCAATCCAACTCAACATGAATTCATTGAACGTCTATGATGTTAAAGACACTGCACTATCTTTCAGGAATATAAAGATGAGTAAAATAAATCCTGCACTTAGAAAGTTTATGGTTTGCTAGTGGAACTCAGTTTAACAAAATGTGATATAGTTGAATTTACCTTTCTTATTTTGTCAAGAGGAATTGTCAATCTTATCTGACTCGCCCAGCATCACCCAGCTAGTAAAGACACAAAATATGCCAATGGGTTGTTCACCAAACTTTTTCATTTCTTCTTTTTTTTTAAATTTTATTTTAAAAGGGAGTAAAATTAAACACAACAAAACAGAACAGAATGGGACATAAGAAAGCATAAATTTCCAAGCTAGACAACCAGAGATCTTCACTATCTGTCATATTGTCTCTTGTTTTCTTCCAAATGGTTGTCCTTGTCTTTGCATATGGAGAGCTCATACTAAATAACATAGCCAATCTTTTCACAAGATGTGTAGTTCACTGGCTCCCACTTGCTAGGCAGGAGGGAGGGGGAGGGGGGACATGGGATGGGGGACAGGACACATGAGATGTCTGATTCTCAGCCCACACACAGGCAGGATCACAGTCACCCCCCAGAGAGGGGAGGAGTTCCTTGTTCTCCCGGCACCCGGAGTCAACCGCACAGTGCAGGTCCTGATGCACCAGGGTCTTTCTCCTTCAGGCTTCCGAAAGTCTGCCACACTCACAGCCGTCCCCCAGAGGATGAGCTCCTTGTTCTCCCGGCACCCCAAGTCAACCACATGGTGCAGGTCCTGAGGCTCCAGGGTCTCTCCCCTGCAGGCCCCCCAAAGTCCGCCATACTCACCTGCTATTTCTTTCTGATGAATTGACCATTCCATTTCCAAAGTTCTGAAATGGCCAACAGACCACAGAAAGAATTCTCTTTAGGCTCCTGTTTGAAACCAGCAACTACAGCAATCTGCTGGCCTTGCTTCAGGGCCACTTCATTTCTTTGAGAAAGAAAATTTAGTAGTTGCTGTCCTTTTTATTCTGAAAATGAAAACTGAAAACGGAACAAACCTCCCAAACCACCATTTTCATTAAGGAAGAATTTAAACACCCATAGCTTAGTAGAGAGAATTCTTTAATAAAGTCCCATATACCCATTTACCATCAACCAATGGTGTGTTCTTCCCTATCCGCTGCCCATTCTGTATCATGTTGAAGTGAATTCCAGACATTATACCTTTTAATCTGAAAGTGCTTCAGTATGTACCTCTAAATGACAAGGATTCTTTCTTAGGAAAAAACAAAACAAAACAACAGTTTCTTAATCACATAAAGTACACTGACAATGTTAATATTTCCAGTTGTCTTATAAAGGTCAAAAATATATTTTTCTTACCCTCCCAAATCATGATACTAATAAGATCATCACTTCTAACTTCTGACAAACTTTTAAACTCTTAAACTTTGAGCTCTCTCTGGATTTCCTTTTTCTTGCTAATTTTTTCTTGGTTTCTAGAGTTCTCTATGTCAAGAGCTTTCACCTCCATAGTACAATGTGTTCCCCAGTCCTTTGTGTTTTCTGCACGTTGGTATTTAAATTTAAAGGCTCTATCTAATTCAGGCTATTTTGGTATTGACAAGACTAGCTCACAGATTGGTCTGTGATGATCCACCTTCTATGAGAAGGTGCAGACATATAATGTGTTATTCTCTTTTTCTCTTTCTGAAGTGAGCAAAATTGATGATCAATTCCTACATCCTGTAGTTCATTAGGAACTGTGCAGTGGCAATATTCTATCATTGTTTTCACTGAATTTTCTTAAAAGCATTACCTCATGCACTATTTAGTTAAAATGGTGTTGCAGGTTATATAGTAAAGGTGTAGTAGTAGTAGTAGGAAAAGTGTTAGTAAAAGTAGGAAAAGTGTTAGTAAAAGTAGGAAAAGTAATAGTAAAAGTAGTAGTAAAAGAACCAACTTGATTCTTTTATTTACAAGTTTTCAGAATGATGAGATGGCTCCTTATCATTGTGTAAGAGGACCAAGGATGCCCAGATAAGTAGAAAAACTATTTCCAGTGTATTCTGTGAAGGTGCTTCCAGAAGAGATTCACCTTTTGATTAGCAGACTGATTAAGGAACATCACCCTTGCCAATGTTGGTGGCATCAGCCAATCTGCTGGAGGTACGAACCGAACCAACAGAGGGTGGAAGGGTAAGTTTTACTCTTTGCTTGAGCTAGGATATACCTGTTCTCCCACCCTTAGCATCAGCACCCCCATTTCTTGGGCCTTCAGACTGGGGCTTGCACCATGAGTTTTCCTGATGCTGAGGATTTCTTTGGACTGGAACTATACTTCTGGCTTCCCAGGGTCTCCAAATTGCATATGGCAGATGGTGTTACTTTTTAGACTTTATAGTTTTGTAAATCTTCATAATAAATCCTTTTCTTTACATGCATAGTCTATTACTTCTGTTTCGCTGGAGAAGCTTAACTAGTACAAGTATCACTGGGCTTTAAATGCAGCTGATGTGCTTTAATCCTTGCACTTTATTTATTTATTTATTTGTACCAGGAATTGAACTCAGGACTTTGTGCTTTTCCTGCACTTACTACTCTTATTGCTGTGCACTTTCCTATCTTTGGCCAGCACAAGTTCTGTGTTGGCTCCCAAGTCCTCTTGATGTTACCCTTAGAAGTCTTTGGTAGTTTTTCTGCTATCTAGCGAGAAAATATTTTCCAGGTTTGTCTTTTAAATTTCCTGATCATTTGTCAAATGTAAGAGGAAAACACTAACATTTGTTTATTTATTCATTTATTTTTTCTTTAGCTTAAAATGGCAAAGTTGAGTTTCAAGGACTTCTTTGTGGTTATTAATTGCCGACAAACCTTTGGAGACACTGGATCTGAAGCTGAGTCTGTGCTAGGGTCTCCTAGTCACGTAGTTGCCTCCATGTACCCTGCTTTTGCTGACAGCATTCCAGGAGCCTGTCTGAGCTGTAGGTGTTGTGATTTCTGCACTGATTATATATTTCTGTGTCACTCAGTTCTCTAGGAGAGCTATCACCATCCAGTGGGAAGTGATTCATTACACATATCCTCTCCGGTAAGTGGCCAATTCAGCAAATGGCAGTTTCTTTTTAAAATTGTCATGTATCTCTGACTATGTTTTTTCCCATCATCATTATTTTGAATTATGTCTCCTCCAAAAGATATACTTCAAGTACTAACTACAATATTTTTTTTTCAGAGTACAACCCTCTTTGCAAATAGGAACATGGCACATCTAATTAGTTAAATTAAGAAGAGGTCTAATAAGCCAATATGATTGGCATCCTTATAAGAGCCAGGAAAATCAAGTGAAGAGAGACACATGGGCAGAATGCAGTGTGATTGTGGAGGGAAAGATCAGAATGATACAGCTACAAGCCCAGGAACTCCTAAAACTGATGAGTTAGAAAGGGACAAAAGAGGATTAATGTCAGGGAGCAAAGCCCTGCTGACACCTTTATTTCATATTTTAGCTGCCAGAACTGTAAGAGAGTAAATATTTGTTGCTGTGAGTCACATACTTTGCTTCCACAACCATAAGAAACAAAAATAATCATCTTTACCAACGATTTATTGTATAGATCCATCTAATTAGTGAGTCTGTAATAGGCAATGTTTTGTTTTTTTTCAAAGATAAATGGTGTTTAAGTTTGTTTTTTCTTTTTTTAAACTAGAGAACAACTTGTTAAAATTTCTTAGTGTGTACCGACTACAGAGCATCAGAATTTGGGTCAAAACCTCATTTAACTAATGGGAAAGTGAAGTTTCAGGGAGGGGAAAATATTTTGTGTGGGGCCATGGGGTGTTATGTAGAAGAAACAACCAGAACACTGATCTCTGGATGCATAGTTCTCTGCCTTTTCCAGTGCTTACATTTGAGCCTGTTTGGCAATTGTCAAGTTCTTTTTTTGCTCTAGATTCTTTCTCTTTGCCTGTTTTTTTTTTTTAATCTTTGCAGTGAAATTTTAAAAGGATGCAATGCGGTATGCTTAGTCAATGGAGTATAACACAGAGCTCAGATGATAGTCTGTCCTGCTGCCAGAAAATAAATCCTTTTCTTATATTTGCACTGATCTTGTGAAAGTGACTTTTGATTTTACTCCAGCATCTTTATAATTCCTGGGTGTCTCTAGAGGTCAGTGTGGCTTAAAGAAACTTTGTTTCAAACTATATTCTGTTAACATTTAACTCAAGTGACTTTAAAAGGTGATAATAAAATAATGGCTCAGGGGAGCAGAAATTAATTACCACCACTAGAAAAATTAACATATATATAATAATATTGATTTTGGTACATGGAAATTTTCACTGAGTCCATAGATTTTAACATACTTCAAAATAATTGAACTAATTCTTATCTCTTTTAGCATGTAAAGTGTTATTATTTTTTTGGTTGAAATGACTTTCCATCCTGGATTTCTCTCAGGCAAAAAAGTTTGTGCTTCTCTTTAAGGCTATTTCAATGCACATTTATGACTGGTTGTATTGGTTCTCCAAGAAGACACTATTCATCTTTATATGTTGTTTAATGCAGGAAGAGGCTTTGTGAACTACTTGGGGTAGAGAATCATTGTGAGAAAAACAGGATGTTTTTGAAAAGCCTGATATATCCTTGTGACATCTACCAATTTTATTTCTACCACAGCTTTCAAAATTATTTTCTCACTTATTTTCTCTTCCTTACCCTTTCCTTTCCTTGTTGGGACAAAATGAGAGTGAATTGTTAACAACATTAATAGGTTTGGGGGTATCAATAAAACAATCTCAGGGAGTTCATCTGTTCAAGCGCTCCCCAGTGAGCACACAGTAATACTGAGGAGAGGAACACAGAGGGACTTTGGTGCCAGGCAGTACCCCCACCCGCCACAGCCTCAACAGTTCTACTATTTGTTCCCTTTCTTGGGGTTCCATAGGTGGTCTCATTTGTGTAAAGATGCCATTGCTAAGATTAAAAAAAAATCTGTTTGGAGAGACTAGAGGAAGGAAGGTTGACCAGAAGCATCAAGCATACAGGAGACAATAAAAAGTAGCTAAAAGTCTGACTGTTAGGCAAGAGAAACAAAAAACGTGAGTCACAGACTTCTTAATTCATGGCCTGGGACCGTGTAATGCATGGGGAAAAGACTTAATGCACCTTGGTAGCACTTAAGGGCATTATTGTTATTCCCACCAGTCAATACCAAATAAACTCTTAATGTGTGGGCAGTGTTCTAATTGCAGGAAATCCTAAGAGATATTTAGTACAGATTTTTTTTTTGTACCAGGGATTGACTTACAATGTTGTGCTTGCCAGGCAGGTGCTTATGCCACTGAGTTAAATCCCTGGTCCTTATAGTACGGATTTTGTCTTAAGGCTTAGTTGATGTAAAAGGAAATGTATCAGAAGAAAATAGAATACAAGTTACTCCAGCCTATATGGTACCAGAAATTGCTACAGAAATTCAGAAGTGGGAGGGCCTATGGAGCTGGATTGATCAGGAAAGGAGTCACAAGTAAGTATAATAGATACTGAAATAGATACTATTTCTTAACCCATTCTCTCTTATTTCTGGGCTCATGGTCTTCCTTGCATGTTAAAGTGTGGCAAGTCAATGAATTGTAGCCAATGAAATATTAGCAGCCACTATGTGTATAATTTTCAGGCCATAAAATGATCCTACACACACTCCTCCATGTACTCTCCCTTTCTGCAGCCATGGCACTGAAAAACAAACGTTACAGGTTGCAAACCCATGGAACAGGCCTGGCATTCTGGTTTCCTGAATCATTGCTCTAAGAGCAGGTGCCTAATTTTCAGGAACATCCACCTTGGACTTTAGAAAAGCCAGAAATAAACCTATGTTTTGTGAAACCATTGAGATTTTGGCATTTCTACCACACCAGCTTGTTGCTTAACCAATATGGAAAGTAACACTGAAATGGAATTTTGTGGAGTACGCAGGATGTAGATAATCAATCAAGATGTCAAAAGCATCTCATACAGGAAGGATGTTATGGATAATACAATGGAAGACAGACGCCATACAATGGGCTGAAATGGAATATTAAAGAAGGGAATCAGAGAGAATTAGGTAATCTCAGCTTAAGAAGGCCAAGAAGTTTGGTCCTGACTTGATTGCTATGGCAGCAGCTGGAAAGATGAAGGTAAGTGGTATCTTTTAACTTAAAGATATTGAAGGTTTATTGTTGTCTCAATAGTGGTGGAGGAAATTCTAGAAAGATTCATCTGATTGCAGTGATTGGAATGGATGAGTTGTCTGTGAGGTCAGAGTGGAAGTGGAGTCTTCTAGGAGCCTGTTTTGACTTGTGTATAGATGTCCCCCAAAGCCCCTCAGTCATGGCTGGGGCTTTTCAGAGGTAGCTGGATCTAGACTGCATAAAACTGGGTTTGATTCTTAGTGCAACTGACTAAGATTATGGGTATGACTAAATAGCCTGGATAAGATATAAGGGACAGAAAGCTGTGGTTGTCCTTTTCTCATTTTGCCACCATGAACCAGGCACCTCAACTGTGCCTGTCTGCCATGCCACCCTGTCTTGGATTCGGTCAATTATGAACTGTAACCTCTACAAACTCTAAGCTAAATAAAGCCTTTTCCCCTTAAACTTTGGGTATCAGGTATTTTGTCTCAGCAAAAAGAGAGAACTAACTATGCCAGAGTGAGTGAACACTTACTTGGGCTGGATGATGGTGGAGGGAATAAAAGCAGAGGCGTAACAAATGAGACATTACAGAGCATGATGTGGATGACTAACTGGGAGCTCAGAGAAAATATCAAAGGAACACAACTTCTAGGTCTGTATGTTAGCTCAGAACACTAGTAATTCTTGTCATAAGAGCCTGTGACACAAAACAAAGAGAGCATAATGTTTAATTGTTGTCTTTAAAGAAAGCAAGGTAGTATAGAATATGTTCTAGATAAGCGTCAAAATAGCCTAAGAATACCTGAATTTGCATGCTTACAAATCCATTTCATCTTTTTAGGTACGCAGAAAGACCAGGCTTATGGTTGATACATTGTGTCAACTTGAGAAGTTTAGAAATCTAACCTACTCAGAAGAGAGCCAAGGTCCTTATTTGTAAATATCCAGACTCTGTGCAAGACTAGGGCAAGGAGATGGTGTGATTGGGTTGCCTGCATACAATACAAGGTAGAAAAGGAGGCTTGCTCTCCTATCCCTTTGCTCTTGCTGCTTTTTCTGCCTTCAGCCACCTTGAAGAGGTGCCCCTGTGCCATGCCACTTTACCTTGGAGCCAGCTGGTTATGGACTGAAACCTGCACAAATTGTGAGCTAAATAAACCTTTCCTCCTTTAACTTTGGGTGTTGGGTATTTTGTTCCAGCAATGGGAAAAAAGTAATTAAGACTACATTTCCCAGCCTTTTTTGCAGCAAGTGAAAATGTGACTGAGCTCTACTCAAAGGAGTGTGGGTAGAAATTTGCCACTTCTACGTCTGTCCATAAAGTCTGTGCTTGATTCCACAGTCTCTCTTCTGTGGCAATGTTCCAAATGATGAGCTGCAATGTGGAAGAATCCTGAATCTGCAGTTAACACTTAGGTTAAAGCATTCCAGAATAAGCACCCAACCACACTGAAATGTGAATTGAGGAGAAATTAACTTTTATTTTCTTAACCACTGGAATTATAGTGTGCATTTATTATAGCAGAATATTCTCTTCCTGAGTAACATGTAACAGTAATTCAGCAGACTTTTATTGAGCATCTAATATGTTTAAGGGATGGGTTAGTCCTAAAATCAAACTTTATTCACAATATCTTCTGTATGAATACTCCTATGATAATACTGTTTCAGTAGATTTTGATAATCTAGAAATTCACTAAAATTTTGAGGCCATCTACTTCCTGTTTATACTCATCCTCCAATTTTTTTGGATATTGGTTATAGATTCTGGTTTTTGTATCAGTTTTAAAAAATAGAGCTGACAGTGTATTTTGACTTTGCCTTTTATTAAATTTTTTTTGACAAAACTTCTTCACAGATGAGAGTCATAAAACAAAGAAAACTTATATCTTGTCTGAGATACTATCAGGAGTGTTGACAGATATAGTTTAGAGCCTCTTTTATTTTGTCTTTATTTGACAGCCAGCCGACTTCATAGTGCCATAACATCTTCCCACATAAACTGCAGATCTGAGCTGAGACAGAAAACTTTGATCACCTTGGGAACTCTGGCTCCGCAACAAGAACTTAAATAACCTGAACTTTTTTTTATTGAAATGGCTCTGGATCTCTTTTGTCTGTAATATCTACTTCCACATTTGAATATTGGAGGCTGATGTGACCACTCACCAAAGAACAGACTATGTTCCAGTGTTCTTTAAGGTTCTTATCAGTATTTTTATTTAAGACTGAATAAGGACCAGCTGCTAGGCTGAGAATGGAAACTATAGACAGACCCACACTGGACACCATTAATGTTAATTAATGTCATTTTGTGTTGTCATTGAAATGCAATTTTGGATGGGCTGGAAAGTGATAGCTAACATACAGTTTAAGGATTTTTTTCCAACATACAATTTTTATTGCTTTTGTAGTAATAAATATACTATGTGAACATTTAAAAATGGAAGTACTACAGAAGGTTATAAGAAAGAAGTACACTCCCAAAACCTGCTAAGTGAGAAATGCTGTTAATATTTTTGGAGCATATCTTTTTATGCTCTTTATTTATATGCATAAACACTCAATCTCCTATCTATCTATCTATCTATCTATGGTTTTACAAAAGTTTAATCATACTCCATACATAATTTAAATGTTTACTCACAAGCTTGACGTGAATGTATTTTCATGTCAATAAACCTAGAGGTAAAGAATCATTTGAAGGACTTTAAAATAATCCCTTATATATAAATATCATAACTAGTATAACCAGTTTGGACACTTAGGTTGTCTCTCATTTTTCAGTATAAGTGATAAACATACGTATAATGTATCACTATTATACATATTATGTATCACTAAATTTATATGTATATGCATCACTATTATAAGTGATAAATTTATATGTATAATGTTCAAATTGTTTGAGCAGTATAAATTAGTAGGTGGAAACTTCTGGAAGGAAGGTAAACATATTTAACTCTTTCATTTAATATTACCAGAAAGGAGTGTATCCTTTGGTGAATGTGTTGGGAAGACAGTGGAGAGGAGGATTGGAGAGTAAGAAGTTCATGTTCCATCAAAAGTAAAAAACTATCTGAAATCCATGACAGAATTTGTGATGCTTCTGAACACCGTTTTGTGGGTCTTTAACATCTTTCTTTGTTGTGGAGTCTTGTTGTCCCAGTGGATAAAAACCTTCTGTGTATCGCAAAATGTATTAAAGTTGAATCCAAAATGTACAGTTAGTGTAGCAACAGTAAAAGGGAAGGATCTTGCTAGAGTAGAATAATGCACAAGCTATTTGCATTCTGTCTACTTCTCCAAATGAGTCTGTGGAATCCATCCTGAAACCAGTTCTATTGTGATGAATTGTAAAGTTATCCTTGAGGTCCTCATAGCTTCCAACAGGCTACTTTACAGGTATTTTATTCCCCTTCCTCTGCTGAAGAAAAAGGTAGCATTTAATGTACCTATCTCCTTATCTCTTTCCTCTGCTTCCCCTTGGGTAAGTACCCTGGAACGGAGAGTAGAGAGAAGTTAAAGTATTAGGATTGAGTATAGAGGTTCTGGAGTCTCTCCTGGTAAAAGCAATGTTAAAATCAGCTACAGTAGTAATAGCAACAATAAAACTGCAAAGTCCCTGGAGTCTTGAGGGGTATTCACATCAGAAGTTTACTTTTTACTTTAAGAAGGTCTGATACACTTTGCACAATCCTCATAGCACTTCTGTTTTTGTTACTTTTTTGCTGCTGAGACAGAATACCCCAGTACCCACAAGTTAAAGGAGAAGAGGTTTAGTTTAGCTCATAATTCCTAGAGGTTTCAGTCCCTAGTCGGCTGGGTCCCAGACAGGGTGGAATCGCACAGGGACATTGCAAAAGGAAGCAATCTATGGCATGTCAGGCAGAGAGAGCGAGGCAGCAGCAGCCTGCCTTCTAGCTTCCCCTTTGTATTCCATCCAAGCAACAAGCCTACTGGTTGGTGTCACCCATACTCAGGGTGCTTCCATTATTCACACCCAGAACTACACTCAAACAATTTAGTTATTGCACATGCTTAATCCCAGTATCACATATGCTAGATCCAGTCAACTCCCAAAATCCGCACCTATGAGTGCATGAGGTTTTGGGGAGACATCTAGATAGAAGCCATAACAGTATCTTTTCCATGTGATGTCTTAGGGATCCAGGCTCTCTTTGTTTTGAGACCATGCCACATCCGCTCATAATTTCCAGGATTAATACTCTTAAATCTCTCAGAAGAGACACACATCATTGCCATTTGCCTGTAATTTGTTCTGCATACAGTCCATTGATCATTTGACCCTACATGCTCCTGGAGGCTGGGAAATGCAGGGTGTTACACAGGACATTTAATGAGCAACACTGTTTAGTATAGTCAGACCTGGTATCAATTCATAGTTCTTCGTACTAGTGTGTGAACCTGACACGTTTGCTAAGGGTTCTGTGCCATGGTTTTCTCATTTGTAAAATGGGATTGAAGACTTCTTTCATGTGGTATTGATTAATATGCATGAAGGCATGGAACACGTTCTCAAGAAAAAAAGTGATAGCTACTGATATTCAATGCAGCTGCCCTGGGAAATAAATATAATTGCCAATCAAGACAATTGGTATAAAGAATTCAAAGAATACTTTCAAAGTGAAGCAGCTCTGTAAGAGGGAGTCTAGTTCTCTGACAAGAAGTTTGGAGCACTGAACTGGTAGATTTATTTATACTCTTCAAAGAAAGAACTTTTTCTGCACTTGGGCATGGGGATAAGGGTGAATGAGAAATTTCCTTGTTTTAGGAACAAGACTGGTTCCTGACGTTCTCATCTTTTATTTTAGGATTCACTTCTGACATCAGTACTTGCCCTTTTATTAGGGGGTTTGTGAAGTTTTGCCTCTTCTGTTTGTTTGACTCATCTTCCCCCTTGATTCTTGGGCCTGTTTATTTTCCTGACTGGGGGTTCCTCATTACTTTCTGTGAGAAGCTTCCTCAACTGGCTCTTGCCTCAAGGAAACTTGTGGCCCAGCCAAGCTCTGGATGCCTGGGCAGCTTAAATCATAAGGCTCTTAGTTTGTTCCTCCATTTGCTGGGGTGGTGCTGGGCAGAGCGACTGACACTGGTGTGGTATAGTGACTGAGTGCCACGGAGCCAGGCCATCTCTAGTCCAGTTTTGTTTGTTTCTGACTGCTGAAATAACCTTAGGCAAGACATTTAGCCTCTTTGTGCTTTAATTTTCTTATTTGAAAAACAGGGAAAATAATAACAAAACCTACTTCATGGGGTTGTTGTGAAGATCAAATGAATATTCAAATGGTAAAAGAACTTGGTATATTGTATATGCTAAATAATAATTTTTCTGTATTATTATTTAGAATCACGGTACCCTGCCTGGGACCCAGAGGAAGAAAGTAATTAATGTGGCCCAGGAAAGCCACAAAAAGCTCCGTAGAAATGATAATACTCAGAGTTTTGATCAATGACTAATTTCCCAGAGGTTAGTTTGAAGGGAGGGCACTCCAAGAAGAGAGAAAGGCTGATGTAAAGGCTCACTTGTGCAACATGAGACAGGAAATGTACCTTCAATGCCTGAGCTCTGGATGAATGGTGGGGGGAAAGGAGGGGAGGTGTGACTAGTGCTGAAGTTGGACAGGGGGACAAAGGAAAATTGGGAAGGGCTTTGAAGCAAACCAGTAGGTTTGTTATTTCAGTCCTAGGCAGTGGAAAGCTAATAAAGATTTTTAGGCAAAAAAATGCTCCTGGTCAGGTTTGTCAGATTCCAGTGATTGTGGTGTGAAAGATGGAGGCATTGGGTTGCAGTGTTAGGAGGGAGTCCCACTGGGGAGAGTAGTTCATTAACTCATGGGGAGAAATCACATGAGAGTTTTATATAATGAATCATTATTACTAATTGTGTCTTCCTCCTTTCTTCCTATTGGGTTTGGGATAGTGTACAATTTTTTTTCTTGTGTATTTTGTTTTCTTATTTTTATGTTTTGCTCCAAAAGCACACAAAAATCAGTCTTTTATAGCATGAATCTCATACATTGTTTTTTTCTCTCCCCATCCCCTACTGTATTAGTCAACTTGAAAACCTTTATGCAGCCAATGCATTTTAATGGGCTAAAACATATTTGACACAGTCCTGCAGCTTTATGTATGCATGAGATTCGAGTTGCCCCAGAATTCTTCTGCTTCACTTGTCACACCATTAGCAATATCCCTGGGTGAATGACCTAGGGTTAAGGATTAAGTTTAAAAACTATCTTGGCATTTTTCTGCTTGCACTGGTTGGACTTAGACTGAGATTTCATTAAATATTTAATTTTATTTGGTTTGCTTCAGGGTAAAGTCTAAAAGAACTCTAAACAGTCTTTTTCCACAGTTCACTCTAATTCTTGTTCTCAAATGGAAGGATTCTTCCTTTAGATGCACAATTATGTCAAAGAATTTTATTATCATATGCTCTAACTTGAGTGTTTGGAATTATGCTACCCATATAACTAAGCCATCCAGAGCTTTGTGAAAGCCCTGTGCAAGAGCAAGTCCAACTGAAATTCTAAGTCACATTTTCTATCTAAACTTCCCTTTCATTTATAAAGCTCACGTCATTTTCTCTTGCTCTGTATGTCCTGAAAAATTATCAAAACTACCTATAGTTTTAGAAAGCCCCCTTTTTTAGGGAATCTGGGAAGAAAATCTCCAAAGATGGAAGGAAACCTTGGTAGAGACTTTTTTCCAAACACAGTTCTATTTAGCTTAGAAAATACTCTGTTCACACCATGCAAATCAGTGTTGCCTTTCATTAATACCGAATGAAAGGTTTTTTAGAGTTGATCAGCTCACCCCTTTTTGAAACACTCCTCTTCATGATATAACCCTTAGAAGTGTCCAGAAGAACGTGAGTAGTAATCAGATTCTCCCTTTCTTGGTCTTTTTGAGTGCTCAGAATAGGGGAAGGTCACTGGTGGTTTGTTGAAAAATGGTTCCTCCAGTAGAAATTCATTAATTTAGTGAAATGATTTGTAGAAGTCTACGTACCCCAAGTTTTCTGGGGGCATATTTCACCCTGACACTGAGAACATTTTTTGCTATAGCATTCTTTAGGAATCTCTACGGATGTTTCAGGAAGATCCAAAGAGTTAAAGATCTTCAGTGTCTCCAAGCCCCACTAGGATATTCTTTCTTTCTTTCTTTCTTTCTTTCTTTCTTTCTTTCTTTCTTTCTTTCTTTCTTTCTTTCTTTCTTTCTTTCTTTCTTCCTTCCTTCCTTCCTTTCTTTCTTTCTTTCTTTCTTTCTCTCTCTCTCTCTTTCTTTCTCTCCTTCTCCTTCTCCTTCTCCTTCTCCTCCTCCTCCTCCTCCTTCTCCTTCTCCTCTGCCTCCGCCTCCACGTCCGCCTCCGCCTCCACCTCCTCCGCCTCCTCCTCCTCCCTCTCTTTGTCTCTCTCCTTTCTTTTATGTTTATTTGTCATCTTCTTTTGGAAACAAACTCTTATGTGTAGGCAGCCTCCTGGAGGATTCTAGAGAGATAGGGGAGATCTCTTCCCCTATATAAAAGCCAATGAAGCAGAGGGAAATATTCAGTATGTAGTTCTGAATGATAATACTGGTATAGGTGGGTAAAAATTCTCAGGAAAGCCAGGCATGGTGATACATACCTGTAATCTCAGCTACTCAGGAGGATGAGGCAGGCAGATGGAGTTCGAGGTCAATGTGGGCAATTTAGTAAAACCCTGTCTCAAAATAAAAAGAGCTAGGGATTTAGTTCATTGGTAGTGCATCCCTGTGTTCAATGACCCAATGTTGCAGAAACAAAACAGAAAGAGTAAACATTCCCCTTAGTATTCTGTAGCTTTATGGAATACCAATGGCTGCCAGAGTTGACATGTAGAAAGTTATGGGGTTAAGTGAGTTAAGAAATACTGCACTCATATTGCTATATAAGCTAATGAATGATATAAGTAGCTAAAAGGAAGATAACATATGCTTGACAGGATGCTTTTAATGGAGCAGGTCAAAGGTCAGGTGCTTCTCATTTAGCACTCTGTTGGGTACTTTACTGCTTAAAATGAAAGTTTAACTAGTATAAGTTGAAGGTTTTAGATGAGAATTGTAGTCGTGGTCAGATGCAGTGAAGTATTATACACAAATGGAAACACTCTTGGGATTCAATTTATCTGTAGGAAAGAAGGTAGAAATGAATATTCTCAAGGTCTTTACTGGCTCTAAATTGCTACGTGTGGCATCAGAAAATGCTGACCTCTCCTTTGTTGAGGTGTTCATGCCTGAATCAGACTCCGCTGGGTGGGCACATAGCACAGAACATTTGGGCTGGCTGCTAGGTGTTTACTATTTACACAATATTGTTAATAATTGTGCTAATTTTACTGCTAGATATCTGGGGGCATACTCTATTTACTAAGTAACAAAAGATTGGTTTGAATATATATTGTTTTGTTGGAATAAGGCTATCTTGATTGTGTGGTGACTCCTTTTAACTTGGATTTTCAAAGGCTGTTGTATTTGTGTTAATATCTACAGTAGCTAAAAACTAAGTTTCATAGTAAGTTTAAAACTACATTCTTTCTAGCCACATATAATGAACTTTTAGGAAGAAGAAAGAACATGCATGGAAAATAGATGTTTTACAAGGAGACATTTTATGCATTCATGTAAGCCCAACCCAAAGTGGTTTTTAATCATAAGTATGTAAAGGAAGCATAAGCTTATACACTGGATTATAGAATTTGTAAGAAGGTTTGAACAAGCTGGAATAATTAAATATTAGAAAAGTAAATGTCAAGTTCTGCATTTAGTTAAAAATGTTTTGAGTTGCATAAAAGGAGAAACATTAACTTTGCTTCACTAAAGTGTTCAGGAGAATGATTTTAATTAGCACCAATTACCTTAAATATCCGCAATTATCAATGGAGCAAATGCGACTTGGGTTGCAAGCAGAAAGAAATGTAGGAGATGAGACAGAGAGATGACAATCATATTTAACCCATAACTGAGCAGTGTGGATCATTCTTCGGCTATCATGTGTTAAGAGGTAAAGGCATTCTCAGAGTATTCAGAGAAGAGACCAAGGCAATGAAAGAACTTCAAACTGTGCTGTGGGAAAACAAATTGAGGTTTCCTGGGTTGCTATAACTTGGGAAAAGAAAGCCATTATTGGGCACGCTGTTTGCCTTTAAGTGTTTCAAGGGTCACCAGATACATGAATGATTAGACTCTTATGGCCTCAAGGGGTGGAATTTGACCAGCAGGTGGAAGCTCTCAGGGAATAGGTTACAGCTCATTTCAAAATGTTTGACAGCTGGAGATTTTCAGAAATGGAATGAATTGATGTGGCCAAGTGCCTCCACAGCATACAATTAGGCTTGGGAAGTTAAAAGGACAAGAACACCCAAAACTCTTTAATTTTGAGATTATGAGCTCTGAAGCTTTACTCAGGTGCATTAATCAGTCTTTACAAACACATGATGATCAAGAAGAAGGGCATACTTGTAGCAACTTGAAAATAATACTAGGGGAAAAAACAACAAAAAATGTAAATGGGGCCAGATATATGTGTCAATGGTATGGAGGGTTGTTTACTTACTTTATGGCTAGTCATCAGCCCAGAGCCATGGGTAACTGTGGGGACAGATGTATGAGAACAAGTCTGAAAGCGACAACTAGAGACTGTTCTGCCAACTAGCCATATGCCTAGGCATCCTGTGTCTACTACAATATTAGGATCATATAGCATTGGAATAACTGACTGGGACCTTTTCTAAAGCAATGAATATTAAGTATCTTTTATATGTCAGAGAAGCACTGCGTTAATGATGGCCACATCTCAGTTATGTACACTAGGATTTGCACTCATTATTTCTTTGAAACTGATTTTTGACCCAATTTCTATTTATTCGCCTTTTGAGACCAAGAATTTTGTTCTTTCAGCTGAGGAATTTCATAGTGCTCAGGTGTATTTTAGAAGTATCTCTTCTGTGAACAATTTGTAAGGCAAAGAGAGAAAGAAAGTTTACATATCTAGTTCTTAGTTGAAGACATTGAGATAATAAGAATATCACTAAACTGGCTGCTTTAATTTATAGTCATATACAGCAAATACTATAATTGAAAGCTGTATTGCTAATGTTTGGCAGCACAGAAAGACAGTTAGTACAGGGTAGGCAAAGCATTCATGAACAAAACACAAACTGCACGGGAAGTACTTCAAAGAATCAACAACTGGGATCTCATTTTATTAAAAAGCTTTTGTACTTCAAAGAAATCACCAACAGTGAAGAGAAAACCCACAGAATGGTAAAGAACTTTATCCAGCTGTCCCTCAGACAAAGGACTTATGTCTAGAACATATCAAGAACTGAAAAACATCAGGCCCCCCAATTCAAAGACCCACTCCAAAAATGGGCATCTGAGATGAACACACATTCTCAGATGAAGATACACAAATGGCAAATAAATACACATCATGTTCAACATCACTGGTCATTCAAGAAATGCAAATGAAAACAACCCTGAGATGCCTTCTCACTCCAGAAAGCACAGCTGCCATCAAGAAATCAACTGATAACAAATGTTGGAGGGGCTGTGGGGAAAAAGGAATGCTTCTCCACTGCTGGTGGGAATGCAGACTGGTCCAACCACTGTGGAAACCAGTGTAGAGATTCCTCAAAAAACTAGGATTGGAGGTCCCATTCAACCCAGC
This sequence comes from Dolichotis patagonum, assembly GCA_004027295.1. Classification (NCBI taxonomy): domain Eukaryota; kingdom Metazoa; phylum Chordata; class Mammalia; order Rodentia; family Caviidae; genus Dolichotis; species Dolichotis patagonum. The sequence goes on along the minus strand of PVJX010020587.1, from coordinate 13,603 downwards.
TATTCCCCTTCTGGGTATGTTCCCAGAAAAACTGAAAATGTCATGCCACAGCAGTATATGTGCACCAATGTTTATAGTAGCACAATTTGTAATAGCTAAGTCTTGGAAACAACCCAAATACCCATCAACCACAGTATGGATAAAAAAAAGATGTGGTATTTTCATACATTGGAGTATTATTCAGCTATAAAAAAAGATAATCTTGAGGCTTTTATAGGCAAATGGAAGCAACTTGAGATCATACTTATAAATGAAATAAATCAAACTCACATTTGTAAATATTGTATTGTCTCCCTAGTATAAAAAATAATAAAAATAAAATGCCAAAAGAATAATAAGATCCAAAATGTACAATAGATATTGTAATGATGAAAGGGAAAGAACATGATAAAAAAGAAAGAACAACTAGGATAGAGGAAAGGAGAAAAGGAAGAAAGGAAAAGATTATATATATGTTGGTAAACATATATAAAGGTATGTATGTATTTATATGCAAGATAGATTACTATCAACCTCTGTTAGTTCATCAAAAAGAACAGTTTGTACTGTCATTGTTTGACTGATTATTTTGTGCCTAGATTTTGTAACCTGAACAGCTATTTCTAAGATAACAATATGCAGTATATACTAGTGTTAATTTCCTTTTTTTATGAAATTCTGTATCATTTCTATCCTTTTATTTTTTTCTGTTTTGCTTTTTAAAATAATAAAAAAAGACAGTTAGCTAACTAATCATTGTTTTGTTATGTTTTAGACAGTACCTGAATTATATATCTATTTCAAGACATGAGTGATACTTTAAAGATATTAGAATTAAAATTGAAAAATATGCTTATTATTATGGGATCAAGTATCTCCTGACAATGATCAGTGTGATAATGTCCCAGAATTTAATACCAGGAAAATATTATCTTCTCAAATAAGCTTTCTTTCCTATCTCCCTCATCGTTTCTTTCTTTTCTATAATAAAATTGATATCATGCAATATTTATCTATGTTTTAATTGTCTGTCATAAAACTCAGAACTAAGTTTAGTACTCAGATAAAGATAAGTACTGTTACAGAAAGTAGGTTTATTATACTTATTTCACAGTTCTCTCCAATATTTCTAATGATTAATTATCCTTTTTATGCTTGCTTCACAAATTTTATCTCATGCACATCATTCTGCTTTGTTTTTCTTTAGATGTGATTTTGCTATGTACCCAGACTGACCTTGAACTTGTACCCTCCCTCCTCAGCTTCCTGAATGTGGAGAATACAAAGTGCTCTACTATGCCCTGCTCCATAATATAATATTATATATTTCTTGATATTGGATATATAGTAAATTATTTTTAGAAGCAAGCAAAATTCTGTATGAGGAATACATTTAAAAAATGCAGGCCAGAATATACCATTAATAGGTAAAATGCATTTCACAAATAGTTTTGAATATTTTAAGTTTTATATTTTATATCCGAGAACCAGACTCAATTGCAAAGAAATATCTTGTATGAAAATATTGAATATGATTTAAAATAAAGATTAGTGTCTTCTGCTTAGTAGAGGTTTCTTTTACAGGTTTCTTTTCTAAAATGAGGACTGTACTTTGACCTTTGCCAGTCTTCCCTGTCCTCATGAGAAACATAAAACCCATGTAATTGTACAAAGGTTTTCAAATGTTAGGACCTTCTATACCCTATACCAGACTGTGGGTGTCACAGAAGGGCCTATAGGGTACTGATAGAGGGACTGTGTAGACTGGTGTAATTGCTATGCCAGAAGCAGTGATGCAGAGAAGGCTGGAGGAATGGACCTGATCAGTTTCATTGCCTGATAAGGAATCAATCTGAGGTAGGGAGACCCAAAAGATACTTTGGGGTATTGGTTGTCAAACTTGACTGCACATTGAAATTACTTGGGAACACACTGGTGTTTTGGTAAGTAGGAAAAGGCAATCAGAGGTCAGTATAGTACAGTTTTTTCTTGGGTACAGAAATTTTTTCCAGCCGAACTGTTTAACTTATTACTAGCCTCTAGAGGATGTGTAGTTGCCTTTTACAGAGTTTAGGAGGTGTTATAGATTACAAACTGGTGGTCAACTTAACACCAGCAGAATTAAATCACCATGGCACTGAGCATAAATGTTTCACCTGAGGAAAGTTGCCAGCATAAATAAAGATGTGGAGAAGGAGAAGCCAGGTGTTGAGGCGTTGTGGCATTGAGGCATGGTGGCATTGTGGGTTCTCCTACGTGTTGCTGTTTGAGCCGTTAGGTTCTCCTGGAGAAGCTCTGGTCCTTACACTGAGCATCACTTCCTGGCTCCAGAGAGGAAGATGTGTGCCACTTAGTCTCCAGGACAAACTTGTCATGCTGGCCTCCTGGCATGTAATTGACTGTGCTTATCGTTGGAGGAGCCCGGGCCTCAGTGTTGCTGAAGATGGCTGTGGTGTCTTTCAAAACAAAGGTAGCCTTTGTTTTGAGCGTGACTTTTCGGCTCCTCAACCTACCAGCACAGCTCCTTCACCCCACTGGCATAGACTTTCTAGCTTCCATCGCTGACCTTTGGGCCTTCCCAGCACGGATCTGTAAAAGAGACTGGTGTGAGTCTTTCTTGTGGGCTCTAGACCTCCAGTTGGACTCGTGGGAGGCAATGTCATGAGCTCTGGGTCTTCATCTGGACTCATGTAGGACATTGCTGTGGGATTAAGGCCGTTGGCTAAATATTCTATGTCTTTAGTGTTGTGGATAGATTTCTTGCATTTCTTTGTGTTAACTCTGGGTGACCATCATAAAAATAAAATTATAAACTCCATGTTTTGATTCTAATTGTTCTCCTCACAACCCCTGACTACAACAGGAGGCAAGCTGGGATTGTTTTCTTTAGAAGGACACTAGTCATGTGTCCCTTCTAGTCAACTGTTTTATTTTACTTGGAGCAATGTAAGTCCCTTAATGCTGGCATTGTTTGACTTTTGCTTTATCCTTGGGGACATTATTCTTCCTACAGAGGGAATCAAGCCATTTACTTACTTCAAATGGACATTTCACAACCTATACATATTGTAGAAGTGAAGTATACAACATCCAGAGTTGGTTGTCTAATTTTGAATGTTTTCTCCACCATTTACTAGCAGTGGGATTCTAGGCAAATTATTCAACCTTCTTACATGTGAAATGTATATGTTGATAAATATCAACCTCTTAAGGTTTTATTGTTAAGTAACATAATATAGGCAAACAGTGTAAGAAATGGCTTGGGACATAGTAAACATGAGGTCAGTGGATCTCAAACTGTGGTCCTCAGACCAGAAGCATCACTGTCACCTGAGGACTTATTAGAAATGGAGATTCCTTATTCCTATCACAGATTTACTGAATTAGCTATGAAATCATCAATGGACTCATCCATTGATAAATATATCACCCTCATCAGCCAATCATCTTCTGAAAGCCTACTTTTGACACATGAGACTTTTGGGTGACACTTGAGATCTGAATCATGACATTCCATCCCTTACTGGGGACCTGTCCAAGATTCCCAACATCCCAAATGAGTCTGCGGCGAAGGCTTAAAGTAAACGAGACAAGCAGTATGCTTTTAAGGCTCCAGGAGGATCAAAACTCTCTGCAGAGTTTGAGACTCTGGGTGGCCTGTATATATTTAGTTTTCAAACAAGGGGTTAGAGTGGAAAATGCAGGAAACTGAGCAGACCTTCAGAGTGGTTCAAGAACTTTTCCAAGTAACAGATTATGTTTACTCTAGGAGAACTATCTTATGTTACCTTAGGAGAAGTATCTTAGGAGAAGATCTCCATGTTGCCCTTTGCTACAGGAGTGAAATGCCTGCAGCTACAGTCTTTATTTAGTTAATTGGAGTTTGGGCCAGGTGTCCTCAGCTGTGACCTTATCTTGCCTTTGAGGCCTCTTTTTGTTCTCTGGTCGGCCATGTCCCCAGCCCTGCATGTGTGTTCAATTTCCAGTTTCAATTGCTCCCAACAATCCCTAGGTCCCAAAAGGTTCATGTATATTTTGTTATGCATAACATGTTTATTGCATCCTTAAGATTGCCAAAATCTTAACAGTTTCATCATTGCTCAAAAGTCCAAGTCCAAAGTCTCTTCTGAGATTTAAGGTTAACTTCAGATGTGAACCCTTATAAAAATAAAAAAGAAAGTTGAATACTTCCAACATGCAGTGGCACAGGGTGAACATTCTCATTGAAAAATGAGGAAGGGGGGTTAAAAAATAGTTGGAGATGTGTTATTTTTTCCCCACAGCCCCACCAGCATTTATTGTTGGTTGATTTCTTGATGATTGCCATTCTTTCTGGAGTGAGATGGAATCTCAGCCTTATTTTACATTTGTATCTCTTAAATGACCAGTGATGTTGAACATTTTTTCATATATTTAATTGCCACTTGTATTTCTTCATCTGAGAAGTGTATATTCATCTTTGATGCCCATTTTTGGATTGGGTCTTTGAATTTGGGAATTTCTGATTTTTTTCAATTCTTTATATGTTCTAGATATTAGTCCTTTGTCTGAGGAGCAACTGATTAAATTTTTTCCTCTCTCTGGGATGTCTTCACTTTGTTGGTGATTTCTTTTACTATGCAAAAGGCTTTTAATGAGAAGAGATTCCATTTGTTGCTTCTTTGTGGTATTTCTCATGCAATTGGGGTTGTGTTCATGAAGCCTTTGGCTATACCTATGTCTTTGAGAGTTCTACCTGTTCTCTCTTCCAGCAGATTTAGTGTTTTTGTTTTAATGTTTAGATCTTTGATCCATTTTGATTTTAGTGTAGTGCATGGTGAAAGATACCAGTCTAGTCTTTGGCATGTGGAAAGCCACTATATATAGCACCATTTATTAGAGAGACTATCTTTCTTCCAGTGAATGTGTTTGGCCTCTTTGTCAAAGACAAGGTAGCTGAGTGTGTTTAGAGTTGTTTTTGCATCTTCCATTGTCCATTGATCCTCAGATCTGGTTTATTTTTCCAGTACCATGCAATTTTTATTACAGTAGTTTATAGTATCATTTCAAGTCAGGGATTGTGATGCTCTTTGCCTTGTCTTTGTTGCTCAGCATTGTTTTCATTATTTTAGGTCTCTTCTGGTTCAAAATGAGTTTTAGAAATGTTTTCTGTAGTTTTGTGAAAGTTGCTGATGTTATTTGGATTGGTATTGCATTAAATCTGTATAACAATTTTGGAAGCATGGCCATTTTCACTATTTTGCTTCTTCCTATCCAAGATTAAGGGATATCCTCTCATGTTATGACACAGATTTTTAAGGCTATCAACCAGAGTAAGCAATTGAAACAGAATGTCTTTTTACATGTTTGTAATTTTCATCAGGAGAAAAATTAATACAAAACTAAGAAGATATTACTAAAGAATTGTTTTTTAAGGTGGAACAAATTAGATTGGAAGTTTTCTAGATTAAGGCATTTGGTTTACAGAAATAGCAATATAAGTAGAAATACATATATTTATATTTATATGTGTGTATGAAAATACATTTTATGTCCATAAATGGCTTGAAAAATTTCCTCCCTCCCTCCTTCTTTTGTATGTATGTATGTATATATATATGTATGTGTTAACCATCTTAGTTTAGACAAGATTACATAGTCATCTCAGAATAAATAATTCTTTAAAGCTTTAGCCTTTATAACATTTAGAAGAACAGCAGGAGATTATTTCAATGACCTGTAAGTTTTTGTGTTAGTTCAAAAAGCCGTTTAAATGAAAGAGGAGTGAGTTTGAATGTAGTGCTTGTTCAGTGCACCTTCTTCAGCTGGTTTTCTAGTTCGTCTTTCTCTCTGGCAGTGCCCACCTATTAAAATAAGAATTGGTATCTTTTGATGCAGAGTTACAGTGTGGAAGTAGAAATCCTCTTCCAAGAAAATGTTGAAAAGATCAAGATGGGTACTTAGTTTTATTTTTTGCCTGATGTATTCTTCTTGATAATACAATAGGTGAAATGTCACCTTTGCAGTTCAGAAAAGCCGGAATGTTACTGTGGGAGAAAAACCTTAAGATAAAGAGTATAGATTCACTAGGATGAAAACAATAAACTGGTTATTCTGTGTGTGTGTGTGTGTATGTGTGTGTGTGTGCATGTATACATGGAATCTCATGCATTAAACATCTTAGAAAGTGTAGGCACAGCTGGTACCTGGACAGTGAATCATATGGGCACTGAAGCACCAAATAATTCTCCATTCATCTACTTTGTAATTATGGTCTGCCAAACTTTCTTCTCATATTTGTTTTAAAAAATCAGTACCTAATCAGAGTGATTTAACTCTTTCTATAACTTCCATTTCATCTTTGGCCCAAATGTCACCTGGAGCTGTGGAAACTTGCTTAGCTGGCTTTATATTTTGTAATGTTTCACTTCACATGTGTCAACACTTGATTTTCAAATGATGGTGAATTTCAGGCAGTACTGATTCAGTTTTGGCAGCCACAGGATCTCTCTGGATCCTCATGAAGCAATTTTGAATCTGTCATAAAGCTAAAAGATTAATGTCATTACTGAAGTGGCATAAAAAGGGGTATATAAGCTTTACACAATTGGTAGTTTTTGTTTAGCTTTGTTTAAGTGTTTGAGATAGGAACTTGCTACATAGTCCAGGCTGTTCTCGAATTCACTAAGTAGCCTAGGCTGGCCTCAGATTTGCAGGGATCCTTCTGCCTCTGTCTCCTGAGCACCAGAGTTATAGCTATCATCACCACATCCAGCTGCATCAGCAGTTTTTTTTTTAACTGTCTTTTTTCCTATAAGGGAGGCAATTCTGAATTTCTACTGTGTTCTGTGGTCTTTTGGAATTTTGGTCACAGACAGATAAATATGTCAGTTAGTCTTGCCATTACTGTGATGTTGTTTCATTTGATGTTTGGGTAGGGAAATGTGACAGTTAATCTTGACTGTCAATTTGGCTGGATTAAGTGTCACCAAGGAGATTAGTAAAGTACAGTTGTGGGTGTGTGGTGGTGGCATAACAGGGGTGTGATTTTTGAAACTGTATCTATCCTTGACCTCTTCCTTTCTGGTGCTTTTCCACTATGCTCTTCTTCCCTGCCACCTTGAAGTGAGCAGCTTTCCTCCACCAGATCTTTCTACCATAATAGAGCCAGCCAACTATGGACTGAACCACTGAAACTGTAAGCCAAATTAAACCTATAATTGACTAAATTATACACATCAGGTAATTTTGTCTCACCAATAGTGTCTTGTTTTCGGTGCAGTAAGAAAGAAAATATCAAAAGAAAAGTAGCCTTTATTCCAAGGATGTGGAGAAAAGTCCATGACTATAAGCAGCCTGGCATTCTCTGACCGGAATGTGTGGTATGGAATATATATATAACTTCTGACTGGGGTGGCACTTAGAGTGGGCATTGATGATGCACAAGGGGCTGATTGGGACCTTTCTTGTGCCACTGGGAAAGGAAAAAGGAAGTTGTCACAGGGGAAGGAGGAAGTGACCTCGAGGTAAACATCCTTGATCTCACCTCCCACCGCAGCTTATTCGAGGGCAAAAACCTTTCAAATAGAAAGGCTGACATATGCATGGAACACTGCTCCATCAAGTTTGTCTTCCCATATCAAAGCTCTGGTTGAAATTTCTCAAGGCTTGTTTCTGTCTCTGACCTGATACTTATCACTTACCCTGCATTCCCTGACTTACATCAATTTAATCATAGAAAAATGAATTCTAGAAGATTTTTTTCTACTGTTTCCTGTTAAAAATAATCTTTAATATTCATGATTCAGAGCATCTTGGGTATATAAGCCTTTTCTTCATGGGTAAGTCTAAAATTATATTTATAATTCTGTAGGAGGAAGTTTATTTTCTCTAAATACTTTTATTTTGGAGCACTCTTTTCATCCCATTTCCATTTCTGAACTATTTGCCACTTCTTAAGGAGGAAAGAGAGATGATGTTAGGAATGAGCTGGCTCCCAGCTGGTGAATATCTGTATGGAAGCCAAAAAGGAGTGGAAAGCAGAGCATAGAGGCTCTAGAGCTGCCCTTTTAATGCCATGTTGCTCATGCCCATACAAAAGCTGGCAGAATTATGACTGAGATGATTGGAAAACTGTGGGAAATTCATTCTATGCCAGGAGCTTTGTTAAGTGATGGCATTTGTAACATTTAAGGTTTGCAGAACCATTATTTTCCTAATTGTCTATATGATTATTTTGAAGACAAAGGTTTAGCTGCATTGCCCAAAGTTACATGATAATTAAGTGATGAATTTGGGTCAGACACCCATTTCCTTCAATTAAATAACAAGTTTTCACATTCAGTAAGATCACACAGGTCTACTTTTTGGCACTTATTTTCCTCTGCTTTCTCCTCTATTGTCATATGTGCAGGAAGGGAACACTCTCCTGTTTCTCCTTCCCATCTTCCTTCAACTGTCTTCTTCAAGTTACAGTAAATATTTGGCATTTTGTTGAATGTTACATCTACCAAGGAATCTTGGATCTTGAAAGCAAAGGATACTTTTAGTCACGTGCACTCAAGTCACTTTCATAGTTTAGATCTCAATTAAAAAACATTTGTGTAATTACTTTCTAGTGTGTCTTTTCCAGACCAGATTTCATTATTCAAAAGAACAGAATTATCCTTCATTTTTATTGTCATATCTCTAGCCATTCACAGAGTCTTACATATATAAAAGCAGCTCCAAACATATTTCTAAAGTGAATAATGAATGAATAACACTTTGTTATTGTGGTTGTTGTGTTATATTTATTAATTTGACAACTGAATATTGTACTTTGTGTGGATAATCAATAGGACAATCTAAGAAACTGTTAGTGTAAGAGATCAACAAAGGAGTGGCCAGGGTGAGTGACTTCTGAATGACCCTACTGGGAAAGGCGACATGTCCAAAGTGGAATCAGAAAGACATGAGGAAGTGAGAGCAAGTTAGCAAACACTTTCCTTTTTGACCTGTCTGCCAGCCAGTTTTCAAGAACTTCTGAGAAAGAATACCTTTTCAACCTGTGGCTTTGATTTAATAGGAAGTATTGATTCATCTCTAAGTTTAGTCTGCTAATAAACAAAAAAGTCCTAGAGGCAATTTAAATTATATATCGTTTCCCCCCCAAGGATTTTCTACTTTACCTCATTGCTTTTCAGTGCCAATTTTGACTACCAACATTCCTAATCAAACTTTATTTTGAGGCTAATTATCTTCATTCCCATAAATTTGAAGTACTTCTTTTTCATACCTGTGTGAATTTTGGGGAGAGATTTCATTTTTCCCTCCAAGTGCTGCAGTCTAGTCATGTAAAAAAAACTTTTAAATGCATTTTATAAGGTCTGTTTCACAGCACACCATCCCTGCTGTTTTTGCAAGATCATAACCCAGAGATAATATGATTATACCCAAACTATCTTCTAAATTATTATTTTAACTTGTAGATTAAAGTTTCAGACTAGATATTAAGGATTTCAGTTTTAGAGCTTTCAGACTAACGTGACTACTATAGATGTGTTTTTAATTTATTCCAGAAGTTTGTGCCCAGTGAATACTCAATGCTGCCACAATACTATAAAATACATTTAACCAAGGAAATCTAATTTTACTGCATTGAAACCTACTTAATGTTATAAAAAGACAGTGGAAAGAAACTTTCTTTGAATAATAGAAAATTATGATTCTAAACAAGCAAGATTGACATAGTAAAATGTGTAACAGGCACATGGATGACTCTTAAATTACAAGAGCAAGAAATTAAATCTAAAAATCTGTTATTGTATTCATTAAAAAGAAAAATTGACAATATACACAAATATGGGACTATATTATGATGAAAAATCAATAGAAGTATTTCTATTACTTCAAATTAGGGCCATCATATAAGGAGAAGGTTTAGTGTGAAAAAGTTGATTTTTAGTAGCAGACCAATGGAGCTTTAATTTTTAAGTCGTAGCCACCCCAGGGCAGGGAAACAAGAAGCAAGAGCGTTTCCTGAGATCTGTGCCATGTTGGAACTTAGGGCACTGAGCCAACCAGTAACCAGCCTGCCGCCCTGGTAAGTGACTGTGGTCTGGCAAGCCGCGGCCACCCCAGGGCGGGCAAACAAGAAGCAACAGCATTTCCTGAGATCCGTGCCATGTTGGAACTTAGGGTGCTGAGCCAACCAGTAACCAGCCTGCTGCCTACCGGTACACGGGCTTAGAATTAAACATACCATATCCCCCCCCCCAACAATCGGGATCTAGGGATCTGGGTGTCTCTTGGGAGGTGACCATATGTGGTACAGCAAGTGGGGGAGTTTCCTTCTACTATCTCTGAAGGCAGATATTTTTATCGCTGTTTTGCTTTGTCCTGATTAACGGTGTTGCTCTATTCAATATTCTGTTTTGATGTGTTCTATAATGTTGTGTATTTCTTTTGATTTTTCCATACCTAATAGAAGAACAACTATTTTGAAGATAACAAGATATACAATGGTGCCTATTATTGTTGTCCTGGTGACCTGATGTGATGTTCTGTGCCAATTTCACTATACTGTCTCAATTGGCTTTATTCCATCTTGTTTTGTTGTATATTACTACCTCCAAGTTAATGAAAATTAAATAAAATAAAACAATAGAACATGAGAAAACAACATAACAAAATACCTCCAAAAACTCCCAACTCCATCAAAGCTGATCCATGTGACATGAATGACGAGAAACTCAAAAACAAAACAACAGAATTATATAAGATGATTAAAAAGGAACTAACAACAACAAAACAGGTCAATAAGGTACTGAGCAAGCTGAAACATGATATAACTAAACAGATAATATATTTAAAAAGCTAAAGGAGGAAAAGAAAATGTGCTAAAGGATATAACAGCATGTATGTTTAAGTGTGTGGGATTGATAACCATATTACCAAGTTTTTGTTGGATCGTTGAACAGAACTGTTTGCAGCCTTACTGTTTGTTCACTTTGAATGCCTGAATTTTGTAACGTGAACAACTATTTCTAAGAAGACAATATGTAATTTATCAAGTAGTGATTTCTTAATTTTTTTTGAAATTCTGTATTATTTCTACCCTTTTTCTGTTTTGCTTTTTTTCTCTTTAAATAAAATTTAAAAAAAGAAAAAATTTTTAAGTCATAGACTTAAGATTTTACTTAGATGATAGCAGGCTTTTCCAGGTTCACTGCAAGAAATATGAGTAAGGGCAGCCAATTTAGGAAGGGTTTAACCCACTGACCCATTCCAACAATGTTAGCTGGTCATCTCCATTCTCTCCTAGGGACAATTGTCCTCTAGTCCTCAGTAAGGACTATTAAGAGAGTAAATAAACTGGAAAGATCATTTTATTATAAAAATATATAGAGAACCTAGAAAGAGCAGTCCCATCCCTCATTTTCCTCACCACCCTCCTCACCTACCCCAGAATGGTACCCAAGTTTGTTTTATGGAGATAGTGAAGTGAGCGAGGAACAGAGAAGTAGAAGATTTGTTTGTTTGTTTCTTCTCTTTTCTTTCTTTTTTTGGTACCAGGAATTGAACTCATTACCTTGCGCTTGCCAGGCAGGCACTTATGCTGCTGAGCTATATCCCTGGTGAGGATTTGTTTCTTGTGAAGTTAATTTCCTCTTAGTTTTATTTCATTGTGTTTTATTTTTTAAAAGTACTTCTAACAAATACAAAAAAATCATGCACCATCATTCCAGTCAGGATACAGTGAATGCCCACTTGCTTCCTAATTTTCTTCTGCTGCACTTTGTATTGAAACCCTTTTCCTGCCTCTGAATTGTTCCTTATCTTTAGTTTTGCCCTTTCCAGAGAGTCAAATAAATGGAATAATTACACTATATAATGTTTTTGAGTTTAGGTTTTTAAAATTTAGGGTAACGCCTTTAAGATTAATCTACATTGCTTCATGTGTAAATAGTTCACTCTTTTTTAAACTATGGAGTAGTATATCATTGTGTGACTGTGCTCTACATTCTCAAAGTCTTTGCTGTTCCATTCTGGATCACTCCCATAGTGCCCCGCTCATGAATGAGCTCAGCACCTTAGGCATAGATTTAGGGGATCCTCTCTTTAGTTCTATTTCCTCTGTGATTTCTCTCACATGTTCCAACACTGAGACCATTTTCCTGCACCCCTGACTAAAAAGCTAGGGTTTTTCATTCTCTGCACTGCTGCACAGTTTTCTTGACTAATTCTGCCACAGATGCAAAATTCTGAGAGAGAGGGAGAGAGAGACGATGGAGATTTCCATGTATGCTACCAGAGCACAGCACTGATCACTTCCTGGGATTTTCTCCCCCAAGTTTCAGGTGCCCGTACACTGCTGCCACCATAGAGGCACAACCTCAGAACTGGATTCTACTTAGGACAAGACCAGGAGAGGAAAAGGAGAAAACCACTGGCCTCATGTAGGCTCCCATTCGTAGTCCTCTAGCTAGTGAAAGGTTTCTTTGGAGATTTTTTTTTTTTTGTCTAAACCTGCTAGGAAGCTCTGTGATTGAAGCTGCTTTAGTATTGAAATAATGGGATCTAGGAGAAGGGAAAAAGCACTATGTTGATCTTCAGGTTTTAATTTCCAGACTCAATCTACATGTTACTGTTAAGGTTATACACTTTTTTCTTGTGGTTTATGGGAGAGAATGTGAATTTTCAGCACATTAGCCTAAACTAGAAGTGTTCCCTCGTTTTTCAAATCAAGAATAGTTTTGTTTAAGTATCTAATTAAGAATAATTTAAATAGTTCTATTTGGTGTGTCCTTCGGGTACGTTGTGAATTAAATAGAATTTTAGGCTATTTGGATAATTTGTTTCTATTGTGATGTTTATATAGGAAAAATACATTGAATAAAATGGTTTCAATCGTTTTGCAGTGCTCCTCCATTTCTTTAAACTATGTCTTCTTTAGATGTGTTCAGCATTTCTCTCGTTATGTTTACCATTTCTTCTTTTATCTGGGACATTATTTCTGATCTGAGTTTCTTTACAGCTTCAGTTGCTATTTTTTCAGAAGTTCCAGGTGTATGGCTTACACTTTCTTCTTTTTTTTTTAAATTTTATTTAAAGAAAGAAAAAAAAGCAATATAGAAAAAAGGGTAGAAACAATACAAAATCTCAAAAAAAACCCCCCATAAATCGCTAGTTGACAAACCACATACTGTCCTCCCAGAAATAGCTGTTCATGTTACAAAATTAAGGCATACAAAGTGAACACACAGTGAGGCTGCAAACAGTTACAAAAAACCAGGATGGAATAAAGCCAATTGAGACAGTATAGTGAAATTGGCACAGAACATACAGCAGGTCACCAGGACGACAGTAACAGGCAACATTGTATACCTCGTTGTCTTCACAATAGTTGTTCTTCTACTAGGTACAGCAAAATCAAAGAAATACACAACATTATAGAACACATCAACACAGAATATTGAATAGAGCAACACCGTTAATCAGGACAAAGCAAAACGGCGATAAAAATATCTGCCTTCAGAGATAGTAGAAGGAAACTCCCCCGACCTGCTGCACCAAACATGGTCACCTCCCAAGAGACACCCAGATCCCTGGATCCCAATTGTTAACGGGGTGTGTGTGTGTGTGTGTGTGTGTGTGTGGTATG
>PVJX010020586.1:0-33143 GCA_004027295.1 Dolichotis patagonum | reverse complement strand
AAATTCTTTTACCTTCTAGAAAAGATTGCAAAAAAAGAATACTTGGTCTATGTGTTAATACTGTCTACGTGTTGTTAAGATGCCATGAAAGCTTGTGGGTTTGTGGAGCTGAGCGAGGGCAGGGAAGTTTGTCCCCTGCAGGTCTCCGTAGATATGGAGAAAGCAGGAATGGCAGAGAGAGGTCACACACTCCGGAGCTAGAGCTGCTTCCAGGAGCTTAAAAATCAAAGCACCTGCTGGCTTCAGGGTTGGACCTGAACGAACACAGCTCTTGTACCACTTTCCCAAGTTGCACTCTCCCATCACATACCAGCAGCTATGCCCGGTTTGGTTTGTTTTCTGAGACAGTGTCTTGCTCTATAGCCTAGGATGGCTTCAAACTTCTGGAGATCCTCCTGCCTCAGCCTCTTGGGGACTGTTTTCTAATTCTCTCACACACATACGCACACATTCCATCCATCCATCCTGATCCATCCTCCAAGTCTTTTTCTCTTTGGTATATTCCTTTAATTTAAAAAAAGTTGTAATTATGGTACTTAGGAGGCTGATGCAGGAGGGTTTTCTTGAGTTGAAAGCCAGAATTACAAAAAAAAAAAGCCATACTACATGCAGCCAAGCAGCCTAGTAGGACACAAGCCAGGGCTCTGCTTTATTCAATGGACCTGTGACCTCCAGGGTTTTAACTCTGTTTGGCCAAGGTTGCCTTCGAAGTCCTGCAAGCAAAGTCCATGCATCTCTGTAATTAAGGGGTCCCTCTCAGGAAGTGAGTCTGGACTCAGGAATGCAGCAACACGGTCACTTTTTGTTCTTTGAAGTCCCTCTCCTCATATTCCATGTGGACTTCAACTCTCACTTCAGATCCTACTCGAGTCCAGGGGACCCACTTTGCTCCTTCTTCTCTATCATCCTGGTACACACCAGGGTCTGGACTCCAAATCTGAAAGAGAATTTTTCTCTGCCATTCACCACTCAGCCTCCTTCCTCAAGGTTCCCCCTTTTTTAAAACAAATTATTCTGCTTTGTATTGAGGTAACTTGTAACAGAATGTCAACTGTTGAAGTGTGTTTGAAATAAATTACTGATTTTTAATGGTAACTAGTAATACCCATGGCAGTTAAAAGTTATTTTTGCAGATCCATAGTAGGAGCCGAGGTTTGTTGTATGATGTCACAGTCTTTCCAGAATTACTATAAGTGCTGCTACTACCTTATTTCACATCTCTGCCCTAAATATTTGCTACTGAAATTCCTTCTTACTTTGCAGTTTCTCCTCTGCGATCCATTCTTTTATCTAGCATTACACCTTTTAGTGTTTTAAAGCTCATATTAAAGCTTCCTATTGGGAGATCTGTCACTAGTTTCCCACTTATCTCTTCCTTGGAAGTTGTTGCTTCATTTTATTATTTTGTTTTGTGGTTTCACATTTTTATCATTTTCTTTTCTGAATAGTTTCTATAACTTTGAAGTCTTGTAATTGAGTGGGAATTAGTATTTGGTATTATTTTCTGTATTTGATTTCAAATCTTTTTTGTGTTTCATCATTCAGTGACTAATTTTGTTCAGTGAAAGGGTATTTCACATTAATGAAAATAGTTCTAGCTCTTTTTGATGACTTTGCTTTTATTTGCATAACTCAGACATAGAGTACTATAATGTACAACAAAAAAAATATAGTACTGTACAGTACATTCAGCAAAAATTATAATACTCTATAAGCAAGGTGTGCTGTATTAAGAAGTACTGAGAGAATTTTTTTAAAATTATGCTAATACTGTCTGATACTATATTTTTGTACTATATAGTTCTATATCTTCTGTTTACACATTTTGAAGAGGATAATTCGGTATTTTTTTTTCTTTTGGGTCTCAGTTTAGCTTTTGCTTTACTGAATATTCAGACTATCTTTATTGTCTCTAGTGTCATTTTGTGGTCATAAGTTCTGTTTCCATAAAAATATATAGATATACTTTATTTTAATATTGCCAATTCCATTTACTAAACCTAATATATAAATCAATTTATATATAAATATATAAATATATAAACTGAAATTTTAATTGATAATTCCTAAAAAAATGTTTTTTAAAAAACTAATTAGATCAATGTTTCTGAAAAGAAAATTGTGTATTATTACTCTTCAATGTTATTTTTATTTCAACTCATCTGAAATGTTTCTGATCAGCTGGTTTACTTTTTTTCTTCATTACAGAGAAATTTCTTGGATGCTGATTTTCTGCTTATTACCCCTAATCTGGGTAAAATATTGCGGTATCTTGTTGTAAATTGTATAATTTTCTGCAAAAAGGAGAAATCCAGAATCTCATTCCTACTAGGAAATTACTCCTTAAATTGAGATTTAGTATTAAGTGATGATGTCTGAGTCTTTTGTTAGTTTAAATCATGCAATATGGGAAAGAGATATTTGGCAACATTAAGAAAAAGCCATCCCTCCATGCCCTCAGTGTTTCCTTCAGTTCAGAAATATTATAACTCAATATTTTCCCCATAGTCTGTTATCACTTATCTGTTCAGAGCCATGCTGAGCCAAGTTCATCCTTAGAAGGGCACAGATGAATAGAAAGTAGGAACCTTCATTCATGTTTTTATTTTAATAAAGTCTCCCCATCTAAGTTATCTCATTTCTTTCTGAAACTATTAAAAAAGAACAAAAATGATCTTAATATTTTATCCTCAGAACAATAAAGTGCTTCAGGAGTAATTTTTACAAAACAAGTAATATTTGCCTCAAAAGTAATTTTTCTTTAATGGATATATTCTGAACTACAGACAGTGTTATTGTCCTTGCTACAGAAGACTAAAAGCTTACAAAGTTGTAAGGCCTTCAATATGTGCAGGCCTTCATCAATCAATCCTCAAACTTATGAAATTGTAGTCTGGTGCTATACTTTTAATACTGCATTTATAATTTTTAAAACACTACACATTACAATATTAATAATTTCAAAATGACCATTTTAATCCATGAAAAAATGAAATACAAATTGTTAAATTCAACAATTATTAGGTATAACTGTCCAGGGCTTTAAGAATCTTCCTTAAAGAATTATGGCATATCACTGAGCGTGGTAGAATACTTCTATAATTTCAGCATTTCAGAAAACTGAAGCAGGAGGAGTGCAGTTTCCAGGCTATCCTGGACAACTTAGTGATTCAGACTCTGTCTCAAATAAAATTAAAAGGACCATGGATGTAGTTCAGTACAAAGGTTCTGTATTCAATGTGACATCTGACAAAAAATCGTGAGCCAGATGTAGTGGTGTATACCTACAATAGCAATTTCTTGACAGGCACAAGTATCCACTTTAGTCAGATGACTGACCCTAGGGATATAACTCAATGGTAAAGTGCTTGCTAGTAACAGACAAAACCCTGGGTTTACTATCTAATATCAAAAACTCTTATGTCATGAAACGAACTGTACTACTTATCCTTGTACTTAAAAATGCATTCTTCTTAATTGAATAAAGACTGTGGTTATAATATTAGAATAAAGTTACTCTCCTTTACTTAAGTGTCTATACTTGTACAATATTTAAATATAAACTATAAAATGCTGTAAACACATGTCACATTCGCACAAAGTTAGATGCATGTGCTAATAGACGGCAGACAGTCCTATAACCATCTACTTTACTTGTCACACATAAAGAAACACGTGTGTCCTGAAGCAAACAGTTCAAGAGGCCAGAAGACCGACTGAAAAACAACAGGCTATAAAAATAGAAATTCTATCACCTCTACTCCATTGTGGCAGCTGGAACAGGCAGATGTTTGCCTTCTCTTTCTTCCTCCTTTCTTTGCATTTATTGAAAGGAAAAATAAAAAGGCTGTACTCAATTATAAATCTGAGCTTTCTTTCATTTGGTTAACTGCATGCGGAGGTAAGAGATTGCAAACTTAAATTTACAACTAAAAATCAAAATACCAGATGGTTTTTATAATTGGATATTTCTTTTCCCCTAGAGAAAACTAGACTTTCTCAAAGTTGAAGAAACAGGCTAAAAATATGTGTGCATGCAATCTAATACCCATACTTGAAAAGAGGTAACTTGAAGGCCAAATAAAACAAAGTAAAAACTTCTTTTTATTATTGAGAAACGTACATTTGAACAAATGAAATTTCATGATACAATGACACACTGGTTCAAACTGAATTCATCCCACTATTCTGGAGAGAATGGCTGAGTTTGTGTTCATTACTTATGTAGAGTTCAAGAAACAAAATTTTGCTTAATGCTTCTGTTTGTGAACTGAATTGTTTTCAAATACCAGCATTTTTGAGCTGGGGTACTCTTGTAAATTATACGTGTATGTGCAATTATGTTTGACTAACATTCAACATTTTGAGTATTTTTGTATGATAATACACTATTTTCCATTGATATTTGTGGTACAGTACACTGTCTGTGCTAATGATTAGATTCATCACGGAAAGTTGGTACAGGTATATTGCATGTGCTAATCCTTTTTTAGGCATCCACTACCCTTCCTTCCATTCCCTTCCACCCATTTCAGAACCCTCCATTCATATTATTTGTAGTGCATGATGATCATAGACTCAGAGAAACTTGGTACATGTGCACAGCAGATTTTTTCCTTTCCCTCCCTGCATCTGTGATTTCCTTTCTCATGTGCTAAAGATCTACCTCACTGCTTCCTACTGTACATCTTTTATTTTGCCTTTTTTATGCCTGGCTTTTCATGTAAGAGAGAACATGTAATATTTAATCTTGTGTGTCTGATTTGTTTGGAAAATACATACCCTGTTTTACAAATGACTCATTTAACCTTCTTTATGGTCGAGTAGTACTTTGCCTTGCATGCACATAAATTTTTCTTTTCTCATTCACCTGTTGATGGACATAGAAGACACTTCAAAGATTTAATTATTGTGGTGCTATAAACAGATATGCCTGTATCATCGTAGTACGATGTCTTTAACTCTTCTTGGAAAATATCTAGAAAGAGAATAGCTGGGTCAAATGGAATTTCTAGTGTCCATTTTTTGAGGCATTGCCATACTTGTATTACATCACACTCCTACCACAATGAAGAAGAGCTCCTTCCCTCCCCCAGCCTTGATAGCACTTGTTATTGTTTGATTTCTTAAAGATAGCCATTCCTTCTTGAAAGGAGCAAGGGTCGATGCGTTTTAACTTGCATTGAATGGCTACGTGTTGAACATCTTTTCATGTACTTATTGTCTACTCTTCCTCCTTCTGAGCAGTGTCTCTTCATTTCAGCTGCTCATTTGTTGATGAGAACAAATGTGCAGGTATCATTTTTGTGAATATATTGTATATTTTCATACTAGGCTTTTGTTTTGAGAATAGATAACAAAAAATTTTTCCCATTTTTAGGGTTGTTTCTTCACTCTGTTGTTTGTTTCCTTTGCCCTGCAAAAGATTTTGAGTTTGATATGTTGGCAGTTTCTGATTTTTGGTATTGTTTCTTGTGTAACTGGGCTTCTCTTGAGAAAGTCCTTGTCTATATCTATCTTTTCAAGAGTTGCACATATTGAGTTTCTTACAGATAAAGTTGTCAGGTTCAATTGTAAGATCTTTGATTTGTTTTTAGTTCAGCACATGGTAAGAGGTAAGGGTCTAGGGTTGGTCTGTGGTATTTGGAGAGCCATTTGTTGAAGAGGCTTATTGTCCTCCAGTAAGATTTTGGCCCTCTTTTCAAAGATCAGGTCGCCGAACATAACTAATGTTGTTTCTTTACTCTCTGTCCTATTCCCTGGATCCACTAGTCTTTTTTTGCCAGTACCATGCTGTTTCTAAACTGTGAATTTGTAGTATAGCTAAACGTCAGATTGTGATGCTTCAGTGTATTGCTTGTGTTGTCTAGGATTCCTTTTTCTATTTATGCCTCTTCTGATTCTTTATGAACTTTTGTGTTATCTTCTCTAGTTCTATGAGGAATACTATTGGCATTTTTATTGAAATTGCATTAAATCTGTGTAACAGCTTTAGAAGTATGAAAATTTCACTCTATTGCTTTGCATATTCAGGAACAGGGAATATCATTCCAGGGAATATCCCAATGTTCTCTTGAACTCTTACTGTAGTGCTCATTGTAGAGGTCTTTCATTTTCTTGTTAGGTTAATTCCTGTTATGGCTTGTATCTAAATGTCCCTCCAAACCCTCATAAGTGGGACTTTGGAGAATGAATGGAATGACCCCAGAGGTGTGTGATACTGGATTAGTTCACTGGTTTAGCATGGATTACTTCTGGGTATGGGTGATGAATTTACTGAAGATGCAAAACTCACCCTAGGTATGGTTGGCACAATCCAATAGGCTTTAGCCCAGACAGAATAAAAGCAAAAGCCAAAGCAAGGCTACTGCTACTTGTCTACCATGCCGTGGACTATTTCTACTCTGCCAGGCCACCCTGCTTTGAAGTCACATAAATATAGATTAAAACCTGTGCAAACTCAGATGAAATAAGTGTTTCCTACTTTATCTTGTCCCCTTAATGAGAAAGTGATGAAGATAATTGCTATGTATTTCATTTTTCTTGATGTTACAGTGAAAGGTATTGTTCTCACAATTTCTTTCTTAGCATGTTTACTATTGATGTATAAAACAATATTGATTATTTGCGTGTTGACTATGTATATTGCTATGCTACTGAAATGGGTTTTTCTAAGAGAATTTTTTTTATGTTTTCTAGAAAGATGATCATGTCATGTGCAGATAATGCCAGTTTAAATTCCTACTTTCCTATACATATTCATTTTATTTCTTTTTCTCACCCAATTGTTCTGGCTGATGTTTCAAGAACTATACAGAACGGGAACAGTGTTACTGGACAACATTGTTCCATTCTTTATATTAGCATTTGGTTTCTCTTTATGTTTTGGTCATTAGTTTTTCATCAAGGACTTTTATAAGAAAAGATCCTTCAGGTTTTTTTTTTTAAATCATGAACGGATGTTGAATTTTTGCTAAATACTTTTCCACATCAATTGAGATAATCATATAAATTTGTTCTAGCTTCTGTTTATATGGCATATTATATTTATTGATTTGCTTATGTTAAAGCATCCTTGCTTCTCTGAGCTGAAACCTACTGGGTTATGACATATGATTTTTGTGATGATTTGTTGTATTTCATTTGCCAGTATCTTTTTGAGAATTTTTTAAATTTTCATTAACAAGGTTGGCTTGTAGTTCTCTTTTTTGTTTGGAACCTTTTCTGCTTTTTGGTATCACAGTAATTCTAGCTTCAAAGATGATTTGGGAAATAGTCCATCCCTTTAAACTTCATTAAAGTGTTTGAAGAATATTGGCATTAGATCTTGTCTAATGTTATTGTAGGATTAAGAAGTGAATCCATTAGAACCTAGACTTTTCCTATTTTGTAGACTTTTTATTATTTCTTCAATTTCATAGACAGTTATTGTATTTTTCAGGATTTTTATAGCTCCTTGATTCACAATTATTAGTTCATGTTTGGGAATCTATCCATGTCTTCTGAATTATCCAATTTATTTGAGTACAGGTTTTCACAGTGGTTCTCTGTGATTTTCTGGCTTTCAAAATAAAGTGCTGTAATTTCATCTTTTTTCACTTTTAATTGCATTGATGTGTATCTTTTCATTCTTTTTAGTAATATTGGCTAGAGGCCTGTCAATTTTGTTTATTCTTCTAAAGAACCAATTCTTGGATTCACTGATTCTTTATATTTACTTTTTTAGTTACACATTCATTGTTTTCTGCTCTAATCTTTATAATTAGCATCCTCATACTAGCTTTGAATTTGGAGTCTTCTTTTTCTAGGACTTTGAAGTACATAATTACATAATTTAGTTAAGCTTACTGATGTGAGTACTCACAACTGCACACCTACCTTAGGATTGCTTTCATTTTGTCTGTAGCTTCTGGTATGTTTTACTAGCATTATACTTTTATTTAGCAGCTTTCTAATCTTCCTTGCTTTCTTCTGTGAGCCATGGATCACTCAAGAGTGTATTGTTTAATTTTCATTTGTTTCACAGTTCCTGTGGTTTATTTTGCCATAAATTTCTAGTTTCATTGCACTATATTCTGATAATATTTATGGGATAAATTTGGTTATTTTACACTTGATTGTGATCTGTTTTGGAGATAGTCACACATGATAGTAAAAATGTATCTTCTTTTATTGGGTGGAATACTCTACAGATATCTATTAAGCCTGTTTTTTAAAAGTTTGTATCAACTGTGATATTTCTTTGTTGAACTTGTGGTCTAGTTTTGTGTGTGTGTGTGTGTGTGTGTGTGTGTGTGTGTGTGTGTGTACATGGGATATTGAGGTCCATTGTAATTAAATTGTTCTTTGATTTTTTATGTCCATTAGTATTTTTGCTATGAATTTGAGTGCCTAGGCATTTGGCTCATAGTTGCTTATAATCTTTTCCCTTAACTAATATGTACTGATCTTCTTTATCTTTTGTGACCACGAATGGCTTGAAATCTATTTTTTCTGCAGTTAGGATGCTATTCCTTCTTTTATCCAGGTTCTCATTAGAGGGAATACTTTTTCCATTTATTGATTTTTAGTCTATGAACTCCTTTTGAGTTAAATATGTTTCCTGTATAGTGAATATGATTTGCTTTTGTTTCTTGATGCAGTCTTCCATTCTGTACATTTCTATTGAGAACATATGCATTGAAAGCTGTTACTAAAAATTATTGATTTATTCTTGTTGCTGACATCCTTATTATTTCACTTATTAAGGTCTTATTTTAGGTATATTCATTCTATTTAACATATTGTTATTGTTTGTTTTATTGTCCCCTTTTAGGATAACTTTCAACATTTTTGTAATTTTGCTTTGATGGTTATGAATTGCTTGGTCTTCTTGATATGAAACTATCTTATTTCTCCATTAGTTTTAAAGTAAAATTTTGCTGGATATATATGTCAGGGTGTGAAATTTTTATCTTTTGGTGTTTGAATATTTCACTCCAAGCTTTCATAGCCATTAAGTTTTGTGCTGAGAAATCTGGTGTAATTCTATAATTTGACCTTTTTTTTTGTACCGGGGATCGAACTCATGACCTTGTACTTGCAAAGCAGGTGCTTATGTCACTGAGCTAAATCCCCGGCTGTATGATTTTACCTTTATCGGTGATTCTTTTCTTTTCTGCAATAGCTTTAAGATTTTTCCCTGGGTTAAACTTCTTTCCTCTTAATTATAATGTGACATGGAAAGGTTATCTTTGGGCTGGTCATGGCGGTGCATGCATGAAATCCCAGCACTCTGAAGGCTGAGGCACTACAATTGTGCAAGTTTGAGGACAGCCAGGGCTACAAAATGAATTCAAGGCCAGCCTGAACTGTGTAAACCCTGTCTCAAAAAGATAAAAATAAAACAAAACAAAACCAAAAGGTTCCTGCAGGCAGTCAGCATGAGCAAGTACACACAGCCAGATATTCCCAGTGCACCAACAGGCCACAATTGGAGACACTTGTGTCCTTTGGGAAGCCCATGCCCACCAAGCGAATCAAACAAACACACCCCTGTGTGCCTGCTACCATCAGAAGATTCCCAGTGTAGACACGCAAGCTGAAAGAAGAAGCAACTCCACCACCACGCAGCCCTAAACACTGGGAAATCCCCAGCGTAGCTGCATAGGTCTGGAGAAGCCTGCCTCACACTCTACTACATCCCTGGGAACCTGAGGTCAGGGAAACCCACGTGCCTGTCCCATTCTTCTACACCATAGAGGGGCAGCTAGTGTGGGATGTGACTGGGATCCCACAACCAGCTTCTTGAGAGGAACTCAGGAGAACATCAAGATGCAGGGGAAAAAGGCAATCTTAACTCTAACCCACACAGAACAAGTCTGGGAGATACAGTCATGGAAGAAAATGGAAGTCACATACCTGAAATCTCCAAGAGCATAGCACTGAAGTAAAGAAAAAAACTTCATGGAACTGTAAAAGTAATCATACCAGATATAATGTCTCAGGTAAAAGAAGAAATCATAAACATAATGAAAGAATTGCTGAGCATATCTAACAAATGCATAGAAAAAAATAGGTACATAGGGAACATTGAATAAACAATATAGAAAGGAATTACAGTAAATGAAAAAGATTCAAAGAGATATCTAGGAAATTAAAGTGTCAATTGAAAGCTGGAAAAACCACTTGAAAAAGACTGAAGATAGACTTTCAGACCTTGAAGACAGGCTTGCAGCTAGCAATTGTGAAAGGAAAGATCACTTAAAAATAACAAAGATTCAGGAAATAATTCAATGGCTGCAAGATGACACAAAGAAAAATAATTTAAGAGCTATAGGTATCAGTGAAGAAGTTGGGGTCAACACAAATGAAATAAAGAAGGTATTTACAGAAATAGTAGCAGAACATTTCTCAAACATGGGAAAAGGACCTGGTATACAGATAAGCAAGGTATATAGGACTGCAAATAGCCATAATCAGAGTAAATCTACAGCCAGACATAAAATAATAAAGATCTCTGAAATTCAGTACAAGAACAGAATATTAAAATCTGTTAGAGAAAAGAAACAGTTCACCCATAAAGGAAAATCCATCAGAATTTTAGCAGACTTCTCAACAGAAACCACCAAGTCAAGAAGAGTTTGGAGTGAAGTGTTTCAAATCCTGAAAGAAAACAACTTCCAACACAGACTGATCTACCCTGCAAAACTATCTTTCAAAATTGATTGAAAAATAAGATACTTCCATGATAAAGAACAATTAATGGAATTCATCACCATGAACCCAAACCTACAGAGAGTGCTGAAGGATATTCTAGAGAGAGATAAAGATGACATGGTTCCAGGAACAACAGCAGAGGAGGATCAACAACCAAGACAAACAACTGAATGAAGGGGAAAAGTGGAGGAACAACAGGAGGATAGCAGGGCAGAGACAAACCAATGTATGCCTGTTGTAACCATTAGTGTAAATGTCCTGAATATACCAATAAAATTATAATGAGAGTGGATCAAGAAATGAGATTCATTGATACACTTATACAAGAAATGTTTAACTTGAAAGGAAATCCATAGACTGAAAAATCAAAGGAGAAAAAAACAATTGTTCCATGTAACAGGAGACCAGAAATAACCAAGGATGACTTGCCCATCCACGACAGAATGGATAAGAAAGATATGATATTTTCATACAATAGAAAGCTACTCAGGTATAAATTAGTTTGTTTAATTGGCTTTATTCTGTTCTGTTCTGTTTGATTTTATTATGTGTGATGGTATAAACAGCTATTTTGAAGAAAGCAGACATTATGATAGCCATTGCTGATTTTCTGTCACCTTGTTTTGAAGTCCTATGATGCTTTTATTCTTTTGTTTTGATTGGTTTTATTCTGTTGTGTTTTATTTGATTTTATTATGTGATACTATGGACAGCTATTTTGGAAAAGGAGACAGTATAGTAGCCATTGTTCAGTTCCTGTTTTCTTGTTTTGAAGTCCTGTAATTCTTTAAATCTTTTGTTTTTATTGTTTTTGTTTTATTCTATATTTTTGTTTGATTTCATTCTGTGTGAAGTCATGGACAGCTATTTTGAAGAAAACAAGGGACATTATGGTAGCCATTGCTGATTTTCTGTTTTCTTGTTTTGAAGTCCCACAATGCTTTCATTCTTTTGTCTTGTTTTGATTTGATTCTGTTTTGTGTTGTTTGATTTTACTGTGTGTGAAGGTATGGACAGCTATTTGGTAGAAAACAGGAGACATTTTGGTGGACATCATTGATTTCCTGTTGTCTTGTTTTGAAGTCCTAACTTGCTTTCATTGTTTTGTTTTGTTTTATTTTGTTTGCATTATTCTTTTTAAAATAAAAATAAGAAACCAAAGGAAGGTTAAAAAAAAGAAAAAGGTTCATTTATTTGTGGTTATATGGAGTTGTACATGTCACACTTGCCTGTATGTTTATTTTTTTTCACATATTTTGGAAGTTTTCTGCTATCATTTTTGCAAACACATTGTACCTCCATGTTCCTCTTTGGGTGGTGCAGAAAACAGTTAAGCCAGTTGTGTTATCAACTGATTTTACATTATTCCAAATAATCTTAGATTATTCTTTTTTGGGTTGCCTAGCAGTTGTTGAATCCAATCTTCACGTGCCCTTATTTTTTAAAGGTCTCTGATTAGTTTTTTTTTTAAAGGATCTTTTGCTTCCAATTTTGCAATTTTATCCTTACTTTCATCACTTCTGCCGTCCATATTTCCAATATAATTTTTAATCTTCTAGATTTCTGACTGAAGCATTTACATGGATTCTAATTTTTAGCAGAAGTGATTATTCATGTTTTGTGTTCTTTTGTTTAGCTCATCTAGCTTTTATTAATATCTTCTGAATCTCCTTGATGATTTTATTACTTTCTTTATGTGTTCAGTTATATCTTCTGTGATTTAACCAAGTATCTCTTTGATTTTCTCCCACCCTTTTTTCCTAATAACTTAGTGACATGGTTTTTGCTGTTTTCCCTTCAGTGACACCTGGACTGACTTTTGGAATTGGGATTATTGGTATATACTTTGTTGCCATGGGTTCTCATGTTTCTATTATTTTGTTCTTATTTGAATCTATTGTTTGTGTTGGTTCCTTTGTGTGCTGATCTGCTTTGTGCTGTGCTTTATGGTTACCTATAGAGGAATGACTTCATTGTGAGCATGGAGATCTCTTTACTTAATTTGTTTTTCAGTGATATAATTTGTATGCATTTAACCAGAGTCATTTTCTTATGCCTCAAATCTGACCACCTCTGTTAATCTTAGAAGGGGGAGCCAATGCAATTGTCTCGACACCCAATTCTCTGGGAATGGACCCATACAAAGGTTTTCTGCACCTTGGCATACAGAAAAAATTCATTAATAGCAACAATATTGTGACGTTGGTAATTTGAAGAATATCTGCTACATTAATATTATTTAAGACTAACTGGATATTAACAAGATATAAGTGCCAGTAATGTACCACTTTTAACCATAGAATGAAAATGCACAATTCCTTGAATAATTTTAAAATTTTAATTCTCCTGGGAAAATAATCAGATGGAGAATAACTAGATTAAATGGGACTTCATACCCTAGTTTGCTGAGGAATTGCACACTGATTTCTATAGTGGTTACACCAGTCTGTACACCCACCAAAGGAGGAGAAACATTCCTTTTCCCCCATAGCCTCACCAGCATTTGTTATTGGCTGATTTCCTGATTGTGCATTCTGTGTGGGATGAGATGGAATCTTAGTGAAGTTTTAACCTGCATTTCTCAAATGACCAATGATTTTGAATATTTTTTCATATATTTATTTGCCATTTTATTTCTTCATCTGAGAAACATGTATTCATCATTTTTGGATTGGGTTTTTGAATTTAGATGTCCTGATTTTTGTTTAGTTCTTCATACATTCTAGACAGAAGTCCTTTGTCTGAGGAACAGTTTATATGAACAATTACATGAAAAATAAGGTAACTCAGATATTGATATAAGGGTAATATGTACTAAATGTGACAGTTACATCTTGGCTAATGTTACAAAAGAATTCAAGATTAATTATATAGAATTAGCAAATTATTTAAAGGTTATTAATGTTAAATGGTTATACTTTTTAAGAAAGAAGGAATTAGAAGTGGAAACTTTGAAAATGAAAAATAAAAAAGAAAAAGGAAGTTAAAAATAATAATTAAAAGTAAGAGAAAGTGAAAGGAAAAACTTAATGGGAGAAAAACAAGGAGAAAGAAAAAAGAAAGAAGGAAAAAGAAAGAAAGAAAGAAAGAAAGAAAGAAAGAAAGAAAGAAGAAAGAAAGAAAGAAGAAAGAAAGAAAGAGAGAAAGAAAGAAAGAAAAAGAAAGAAAGAAAGAAAGACAGACAGACAGACAGACAGACAGAAAGAAAGTGGAAAGATTCTCTAAATCCCCCCAAAACAGTAAAGAAGAAAAAAAAAAGGCAGGCAAAAATGAGTGAAATAAAAAATTTCTCTGAGTTTTTGAATGAGTGGTTTCCTTCCTGGATCAACAATTTTGGACTGTATAAATTCTCAGTTTTTCTCAACAACCCTTAAGACCTATTGTTTTCAAGATGTCCCTCCCTTTCCTAGAGGCTGCTATGTTTATGTAGGCTATGGCTATTGCATAACCAAGAGGGATTCCCACTCATGCTGGGAGATAGCGCGCAGTCAGACCTCAGATCCAAGGGCTGGGGCTCAAATACTCAGTGTCAAGGCGGTCAGTCCCAGAGGACCTGAAACTGGATCTTCCCCTTGGACATAGGACGTGAGGCCTGTATCTTTTGAGATCTGGGCTAAAGCTTGTCAGGGCATCTCTTTCCAGCATATTCCCTGTTTGCAGCTTTCTCTCGTGGCTGTTTCTCACATGGCGACTGTGGGTGGTTAATTCTGAAGTGAATCTGCTCTGCAACTATTTGTAGTCCCAGGTTCAACTACTTTTTCCCTGAATGACAGCCAACCCTGCACCCTCCCCAATGTATGTGGTTGCCTGCACTGGGATCCTCCTTTACGGTTGCCTGTGGGGGGACTCCCCTGGGTACTAGACTGTGTCCACAGATGAAAACTTCCAGTGCACTGTGCACCAGTGCCTGCCTGGAGCTCCCTGACTCCACAGTGCTCACTCACCTCACTGCAGCAGGCTTGGGGTGGGGGATCCAGACTACTTCGTTCCTCTCTCTGCATTGTGGTCTTGATCTTGAACTTCTCTGTAGAATATACTAATCCTGTTATTTTATTCCCTATTCCCGGGGAATACAACTTTACCTTGATCTTTTCTTCTGCAAGTTGTTATTTTTCAGTGTCTGGACCTCCAGTCTTAGAGAGTCTAAATTGCTCCATCTTTCCACTGCATCATTTTTAATCCAATGAAATATAATTTTTGAAGTGAGAGGAAAATATATGTAATATGTTATATAAAAGGTACACATTATAATATATATAATCTCCTGAGTTTCAGATTTGAGGTACAAGCAGCAATACACTAAGAATTTTTAGTTGAGCTATTTTGACAAAAACTGAAGATAATTAAAAGAGCCAAATAAAAATATATCAGATAAAAATAATCATCTTTGCTAAGTGCAAAGTTCAAAAACTTATAAGATTTAAAGTGTGTTGTATTTAGATTTTCAAGTTTGCTTATTGCATTGTACAATGAAACAGGAGGCCAAATATCCATGTTCTGTTTCCTGAAAACTGTGACCGTTACTCTAAATGGCCAAAGCTGTTCACATGCATGATTAAATTAAAAATTGTGAAATGGGAAGATTATCCTGAATTACTGTGGTTACTGTGAAACTGAATGTAATCATAAGCCTTCTAAGTGGGAGGTAAAGGGAGATTTTATTACCAGGTCAGAAAAAATAGAGTATTGAAGAGAAATGCGATGAAGCCGGCTTCAAAGAAGGAAAGAGTTCAAGGAGTTCAAAAGAGTGCAGGTGAACTGCAGACTGAAAATGCTAAGAAAATTGATTCCTCCTAAAGACTTCAGAGAGCACAGCCCAGCTGTACTTTGATTCTAGTTCAGTAAAATCTATCTCAGCCTTCTGACTTCTAGAACTCAAGAAAGTGTGCATTTTATTCTGCCACATTTACATTGATTTGTTACACCAGCCATAGAAAATTAATATGCATTTAAGCGATTATTTTTAACTACTGTTCTATTTATTAATTATTATAGCTCTGTTATCTATTAGTGCTATCTGCTAGTACTAGTTATGTGTCCTTTTCATTAATTTTGATTATAATTTCATTTATTTTTATGTAATTTTCATTAAGTACCACATAGCAAATCATGTTTTATATAAAGACTTATGTATTTGTATGTGAGGTGGTCATATTATAAAATTAATGTAAAATTAGTGTAAACTAATTTTTATTTTATTTTTAATAAATTTTAATTTATTAAATTATTAAATTATTTATTAAATTATTAAATTATTTTAATAAATAAATTTTATTTTTATTTTACATTAATAAAATTAATGTAAAATTAGTATAACACTGTATTTTGCAATGATCCATGTTGTGATTTGTGTTTCAATGTCCCCCCAAGCCTCATGAGGTCATATGAGGCTTTTCTGAGGTACCTAGATCTAGAATGTGTGACACTGTGATTAAGTGTGTGACACTGAACTCCAGGATTTGTGATTACTATATTAGTCCACTGAGTGGCCCGGAGGGGTCCTGGGTGTGGAAATGGGAAGCACCAGCCCAGGTGTGAGTGCTGCCCACCCTCGGGGCAGCAGCCTGGATGGATGTAAAAGACAAGCAAAAGCTGCCATCGTTTTACTACATCGCTGCTTGCTGTCTTCTGCCTGTGATGCAGCTCTGCTGTGTTATCTGGCCTAGGAGACAGCCAACTCTCAACCAAAACCTCTGCAAATTATAAGCTACAATTAGATTTTCTTCCTCAACTTTGCATGTTGAATATTTTCTGTCAGCAATGAGAAAGTAACCCAAAACATCACTAATTAAAAATGTCTCAAGTATGGATTTTTTTATACCACTTTATTAATACTTGTTTCATAAGAGTTTTATTTATAGTTGTATGGTTGATGTTAAGGGTACTGCTATTGTTTGTATATCTATACTTACTATTTCAGTAGGAGCTCCAAAGTGTAAATGGAGGTAACACAACCAACTTTTAAAATGTGAAAACAAAATAAATATATTTAACAAATATATGAAGGACAATTTTGATTTATTAAAATTTAAATGTTTATTTACTAATTTTTTCACAATGAAAATTATTATCCTGAATTTTAAAAAGATCAAGATTCTCTGTTAAGAAAATCAACACTTATTAGGATGAACATACATCAACATCTTTATTGTTGTAAATAGTTGAAGACAGTGTTCTGATATTTGAAATATTTTAATTTAGTTAAATGTCCTGTATTTTAAATATTTATGAACAATAGTAATATTTTGGTCTATTTAAAATTTTTTTTTTCCTTTTCTTTTCTTTTGCTGCTAGGCACTGCACTTGTCAGGAAGGGACTGTTCTACTAAGCTATATCTCCAGCTTCTCTAATATTTTTTTTATTAGTATTACAGGTTTAGGACTTACTACTGAAAATTTCTTTAATTTTAGAATTACAATATTCTTCTTGAAAATGATGTAATTTATATTTTTCCATTTTAAAGTATATATAAAATTATATAATGTGTAAAATAGTGCACAGAATTACAAGGATGCTATATTTTCATTGATCATTTAAAAAGTAAGGGTAATTCTTTTTATGATAAAAATATTACATTTACATGTTAACAAATCAAAAGTTCCCATTATATATTTATTAAATGATTTATGTAGTTTCATGTAAAAAAAATAATTTGTGGTGCTTGTGTTCAAACTCAGGGACTTCAATCTGGTGGGTGTTTTTCTGGTACAGGTAATCACACTCATGACCTCTCAACTGCCAGGCAGGTGCTGTGCCACTGAGCTATACCCCTGACCCAAGGGACTTGCATCTGCTAAATAAGTGATTTACCACTGTAGTTTCATCTCAATAGAAATAAAATAATTTGAATATAATTTTTCAAATTTACTTATAATTATCAATATTTTAATTAAATTTAGTTCACTGTGAAAAACAATTATACCAATCAAATATTTAATATATTTTCATGATTAATACATTATGATTAATGAAAATATCATTTACCTCATTTAGAATATCTAGTGATAAATGTTGAGATTAAATTACAAATCCTCAAATAATTTATATTCTATTAGAGTTGTATTTAGCACTGCTTTTATTTATTTATTTGTTTATTTATTTTTATTTTAAGAAAGAAAAGAAAATTTTAAAAAGACAAAATAGAAAAAACAGGAAGAAAAGTAGTTCAGAGTTCAAAAAATTAACATCATGAAATTGCTAGTTGATGCATTACATATTGTTAACTTAACAATAGTTGTTAAAGTTACAGAGACAAAGCAAAAAAAGTGGCTAGACACTCAAATATTGACAGTACCAACTCTTCTGTTCAATGATCTAACAAAAACTCAGTAATATGGTCATCTATTTTACACGCTATACATACTGTTATACCCTTTAGAGCACTTTCTTTACCTTTCACTTTTACAACATCTATGATATCTATTATACTTTTATATCTGTTATACTTTTTGGATGTCATCCTTTTTATAGCTGAGTAATATTCCACTGTAAAAAAATACCACATTTTTTTTTCATCCACTCTGCAGTTGATGGGCACTTTTGGTTATTTCCAAGATTTAGCTATTACAAATTGTGCTGCTATGAACATGGGTGCACATACATCACTGTGACATGACCTTATCAATTTTTCTGGAAAAACACCCAGGAGGGGAATAGCTGGAATGAATAGAACTTCCAATTGTAGTTTTTTGAGGAATCTTCATATTGACCTCCACAGTGGTTGCAGCAGTCTACACTCTCACCAACAGTGGAGCAGTGCTCCTTTCTCCCCACAGCCTCGCCAACATTTGTTATCAGTTGATTTCTTGATGGCAGCTATTCTTTCTGTGGTGAGATGAAATCTCAATGCTGTTTTAATTTACATTTCACAAATGACCAGTGATGGTGAAAATTTCTTCATATATTTATTTGCCATTTATATATCTTCATCTGAGAACTGTGTGTTCATCTCAGATGCCCATTTTTGTAGTGGGTCTTTGAATTTGGGCAGTTTGATGTTTTTACTGGGCTGGGGATTTAGCTCAGTGGCTTAGGCGCCTGCCTGGTAAGTGCGAGGTCATGAGTTCGATCCCCGGTACCAAAAAAAAAAAAAATAACATAAAATAATAATAATGATGTTTTTAGTTCTTTATATGTTCTGTATATAAGTCTTTTGTCTGAGGGATTGTTGGTTAAAATTCTTTCCCATTCTGTGGGTTTTCCTTTCACTTTGTTGGTGATTTCTTTTGAAATGCAGAAACTTTTCAATAATATGATATCCCAGTTCTTGATTCTTTGAGGTATTTCCCACTTGCAAAATACTATTTTATTCATGAATTCTCTCCCTACCCCTATGTCTCCAAGATTTTTACCTACTTTGTCTTCCAGTAGATTTAGTGTTTCTATTTTAATATTGAGATCCTTGATCCACTTAGATTTTAGTTTAGTGTATGGTGATAGGCATGGGTCTATTTTCAGTCTTCAGCATGTGGAAAGCCAATTTTTCCAATACAATTTATTAAAGAGTCTACCCTTCCAGTGAACATGGTTAGCCCCTTTGTCAAATATCAGGTGGCTGAGTGTCTTTGTAGTAGTGCTTGCATATTCTAATCTGTTCCATTGGTCCTCAGGTCTATTTGTTTGCCAGTACCATGCTGATTTTATCACTGGGGCTTTGTCGTATAATTTAAGGTCAGGAATTGAGATGTCTTCTGTCTTGTCTTTGTTGCCAAGAATCACCTTTGCTATTCTAGGTTTCTTCTGTTTTAAATGAATTTTCGGAATCTTTTCTCTAGATCTATAATGTATGTTGATGGTATTTTGATTGTATAACAATTTTGGGAATATGGCCATTAGCAATGTTGGTTCTTCCTAACCAAGTTCAAGGAATATCCTTCCATTTTCTAATATCTTCTTCAATCTCTTTTATCAGCATAATATAATTTTCAGCACATAGGTCTTTTGCATTCTTGGTTAAGTTGATTTCTAGGTATTTCATTTTTTAGATGCTATTGTGAAAGGTGATATTTCCATAATTTCTCTCTCAGTGAGTTTTTTTTTTGTGTGTGTGTGTACAGGAATGCTATTGATTTCTGAGTGTTGACTTTGTATCCAGCTATGCTGCTGAATTTGTTTATTATTTCTAGTAGTCCTTTAATGGAGTTTTTGAAGTCATCTGTGTAGAGTATCATGTTATCTTCAAATAATGATAATTTAACTTCTTCTTTTCCCATTTTTATGCATTTTATTTCTCCCTCTTGTCTGATTGCTCTGGCTAAAATTTCTAGAACTATATTGAATAAGAGTGGTGATAGTGGACATCTTTTTCTTATTCCTTATTTTAGTGTGAAAGCTTTCATTTTTTGTCCATTTAGTATAATATTGGCTCTTGGTTTGTCATAGATGGCCTTTATGAGATTGAGGTACATATCTTCTATAATGTTGGAATTTATCAAAAGTTTTTCTGCACCTATTGAGATGATCATGTGATTTTAATTTTGGCTCTGTTTATGTGCTGCATTACATTAATTGATTTGTATATGTTGAACCACACCTGCATTCCTGGAATAAATCTCACTTGGTCATGGTGTATAATCTTCTTAATGATTTGCTGCATTCTGTTTGCCAATATTTTATTGAGAATCATTGCAAAACTGTTCATTAGTGAGATTGGTCTATAGTTCTCTTTTTTGGTTGGATCTTACTCTGGTTTTGGTATCAAAGTAATACTTGCCTCCAAGAATGAGTTAGGGAAGACTGCTTCTCTTTCAATTTCATTGAAGAGTTTAAGGAGTATTGGCATTAAATCTCCTCTAAATTTATTATAGAATTCAGCTGTGAATCCATCAGGACCTGGGCTTTTCTTTGTTGGAAAGTTTTTAATTATGTTTTTTAATTTCAGTAGCTGATATTGGGTTATTCAAAATTCCTATATCTTCTTGGTTGAGCTGTGGTAGTTCATACGTTCCTAAAAATCTGTTCAATTCCTCTGTGTTTTCCACCCTATGTGAGTAGAGTTTTTCAAAGTAGGTGTTCATGATCTTTTGAATTTCCATGGGATCTGTAATAATTTCCTTCTTTTCAGTCCTTAATGGGTGGATCTGAGTTTTTTTCTTTCTTTTTCCTTATAAGTTTGGCTAGAGGTTTATCAATTTTGTTTATTCTCTCAAAAAAAAACAGCATTTGATTCATTAATTCTTTTTATTTTATTTTATTTTTTTAGTTTAAATTGCATTAATTTCTGCTCTAATCTTTACAATTTCCTCTCTTCCATGGGTTTTGGGTTTGACTGCACCTCTTCTGAAAGCTTGAGATGTAGCATTAGTTTATTTGTGTTCATTCAATTTTCTTGATGTGACTATTTATTGCTATGTTTCCCTCTTAGGACTGCTTTCATTGCACCCCATAGGTTATGGGTATGTTGTATCTGAATTTTTATTGTATTGTAGGTATTGCTTTATTTACTCTTTAATTTCTTCTGTAACCCACTGGTTATTCAGAAGATTGCTGTTTAATTTCCATATTTTTATGCAGGTTTTGCAGGGGTTTTTTGCCATTGATTTCCAATTTTAGTGCACTACGATCAGATATTATGCCTTGGATAATTTCCTTCCATTTGAATTTAGTTAAAAATGCTTTATGGGTTAATATATGGTCTATTTTGGAAAATGACCCATGTGCAGCTGAGAAGAATGTATATTGTGATGTGGTTGGGTTGAACCCTCAGTAAACAACCACTTACTCCATTCGCTCACAGTTATGATTCAGTTATGTTATTTCCTTGCTGACTTTTTGTCTAGTTGATCTATCTCTTTGTGACAGTGGGGTTTTAAGGCCTCCTATTACAATTGTGTTCTTTTGTATTTGGTTTTCCATGTCCATTAGTATTTGGCTTATATAGTTGGGTGCTCCTGTGTTTGGTGCATATATATTTATAATTGTTAGTTCTTCCTCTTGTAGTTTTACACTAATACGTATGTCAAGGCCTGCTTTACCTCTTTTAATTCTTTTAGATTTGAAGTTCACTTTTTCTGAAAACAGAATAACTACCTTGCTTTTTTCTGGGTTCCTCTTGCATGGAATACTATTTTCCACCCTTTGACTTTTAATCTACGAGTTTCTTTTTGAGTCAGATGTGTTTCTTGTATACAGTATATTGTGGGATCCTGTTTTTTGATCCATTCTATCAATCTGTTCCTTTTGATAGGTGAATTGATCCCATTTACATTTATGGATATCACTAATATATACTTGCTTGACTTTGCTATTTTGTGTTCCTATTTTTAGATTCCTGCTTTTCCCCCTGTTTAATTTCTTGTCCAGCCTGCTGGTTTCTTTCTGTTGTTGTCCTGGAGATTGTGATCTTTTTTATCTCTGTCTAGGATGTCTATTAGCACTCTTTCTAAGGTTCATTTGGTGGACATGAATTTCTTCAGTTGTTCCTTGTCATGGAAGTATCTTGTTTCTCCATTAAATTTGAAAGACAGTTTTGCTGGGTACATCAGTCTGGGTTGAAAGACGTTTTCTTTTAGGGCTTGAAATACTTCACTCCAAGCTCATCTTGACCTGAAGGTTTGTGCTGAGAAGTCTGCCATGATTCTAATAGACTTTCCTTGATAGGTGAGTTTTGTCTTTTCTCTAACCACTTTTAGTATTGTGTTTTTATGCTATATGTATGAGATCTTAATTATTATATATCTGGGTGTAGATTTATGTTGGTTATGACTGTTTGGCATTCTATATGCCTCACTTATTTGTATATCAGATTTTTTCCCCAATGTCTGGGAAATCTTCTGCCATTACTTCTGTGAATTATTTAGTTATGTCCTTTGTGTTGTCTCCTGCCTCCTCACTGATGCCTATTAATCTAACATTGTTTCTCCTGGCATCATATTGAAGCTGATGGATTGTCATTTCATGATACTTTGTTGTTTTTATAAGTTCTACCCTTTCTTGATTGCTATCTGTGATCCTGTCCTCAAGGTCTGAAATTCTATCCTCAGCTTCATTTAAATGGTTTTGCCAGCTTTTAATAGAAATTTTTGTTTCTTGGATATCTCTTTGAATTTGTTTCATGGATTCTGCCTATTTTCTGCATTGTTCATTCAAAGTTTCAATCAATTTCCCATGCTCCTGTATTTTTTAATATATTTCTTCTCTCGCTATGTTCAGCAACTCATTTACTAAGTTGTTATTTTTGTCTTTATGTAAGACATTATTTCTAGTTTCAGTTCCTCTATAGCTTCATGGGTTTGTTTCTTTACTTCATGTGCTATCTTTCCAGAGATTTCTGATGTATGGATTTTAGGGTCCTCTGTTTCATTATTGCCTGTACTTGCTCCTGAGGGACTAGGTGTTTGAAATTGCATTTTGTCTTTTTGTTTAGTCATTTTCACATTTTGGGTAAATATCTGTGCTTTCTATCCCAACAATCACAACTGTCCATAGTGTGAGTTTTAGGGTCCTATTGTGTGGTTGATGTTTGTCCAATTGCTGGTACCACAATGAAGAGGAGAGACAGTCTCCTGAATTCCTCCTACAGGGCCTTTTGGGTGAGTCTTATATTCTTTCTGGGTTAACTAGCCTAGAAGTATTGATGTAGGGCAACTCTTAGTTCCTGCTGTTGTTATGTCTTCAGGTTGTTGCAGGTCACCAGATTTCCATGGCTATAGTGTTTGTGACAGCTGAGGCCCTCCTGTGTCTCTGGAGGTCTCAAAATCTCTTTTAATTTTATCTAAGTTAGCGGGGTGTTATTGGCACACTCCTTAACCTTTCTGAGGTTCTCGTGTGGGGGAGGGGATTACCCACTCTCTTGCCAGGGTCACCAAGTTCTTACAATTGGAGGGAGTTTCACTTCCACCCTTATTGACCCACTGCAGACCTCTATTTTAGGGGCAAACTCATGGCACTGACTGGAGCCTGCTGAGGTTTTCTGTTTGGATGAGCGTTCCTGTGTCTTCCATCCAGCCTGCACAGTAGCCCAACGTAGTTCAAGGTTCTGGGAGAAGGGATTGGACCCAAAGATCAACTGCAGTTCTAGGTCTGTGATACAGGTGGGATCCCTAAGGGTCAGGCCCAGTGGTGGCAGTCCCAGTAAGCTCGGTCTTGTTAACACTGCTTTTAGAAATTGTACCACATAACAGTATTTCATTTACTAGTGTTTTTTTTAAATAAAAGAATATAATGCAATACAAAGTCATAGTTCCTATTTCATGACAGCTGAATTATGCATACACCAGAAAAAACTGAAGAGCTAATACATGTGATGGAATATATTATCCCAGTTTTCTGAGACACATACAGTCTTCCATTACAACTGGAAAGTCCTTAAATATTTACTATAGTACTACTTTCTCTAAATACCTGGAGCAGTATTTGTTTGAGATTAACTTTGAAAATTCACATATTGGTATAATTTCAACAAGCACTGTTCATGTCATTTCTTAAATTGTTACTAGCCTAAAATTTTTCTTAGACAACTGTTCAAATTTCTTGAGAAAGAATTAGACCCCCCTTCTCATATCAAGATACTTAATATCTGGGTAAATCAATAAAGATCACACCTTATGCAGACACAAGGGCAAATCAGTTTGATAAAATTTTTACATGAATTGTTAGCAGATGGTTGGCTCCCCAAATGATACTGCACATCCTTCAAAATGTGGATCAATTGATTAATTAATTTACTTACTGTTCAAAACTAATTGTATAAATATTATATGATAATGAAGAAATCAGTAAAAAATGGCTGTAAATTTGAGGCTTAAATTTTTTGAGATGCAAGCTAATGGTATACATAATATATAAGTAAAGTATATATTTTATTTGAAGCTAAGCATTTTTGAGACACTAAAAATGACAATGAATTAGGAACTCTGATACCTTATAAAATAGTTATCTTCTTTGATGAGGAAATACAGTAGAAAAGAAGCTGTATTTTGGAAAATTATTCTAGTGGATATGTTAAGCACACACCAGCGTTTGTAGTTGTTTGGGGTAAGGATAAGAAGGATGGAGTAAAGTACACATTTTGAATCCAAAACTAGCTAGATTAGTAATAATATGAACTTTGTTATAAGTATTTATAATTTGAATCAGAATTATTACAATGACTATTATGATTTAGGATTTATTCTTAAGGTAGAACCACAGCAAATTTTATGGAAAAAATATAGAAGAAAAATGCAATTTAAATGAAGTTCTTGAGCAAACAAACAAATTAAGAAAACACACAACTGTATTTAATGCTAAATACCAAAACAGAGACTACTGGAGTCAAATTGAGCACACTTACCCATCCCCAAGAATTTTATACTTCAGCCCACTATCAACTTTGTATTTCTTTGGATTTCCAACATACAATTCATCTCTGAAGGCAATAACTTATACTATAGCTCATCTTTTTAAATATTTAATAAAGGAGAATAAGGAAGTGAACAGTCATCGATCTGCTGGTAAAACCATCAGAAATGTTTATTGATAGATAAGCTGAAACTCGTGGGTTGAACTTCTTTTAGTTTATATTAACCTTTTAGTTTAATTTTGTGTCATATATTCAACTGTATTTTTTATTTAAATGCAAGCTATTTAATTTACAGTCAGCCTCATAATTTTCTCTTAAATTGCTGAAATGCATATGCAAATACACAAATACTTATATGAACTTTAGGTAGATATCTTAAACTTCATCAACAAGCATTCTCTAAAATAATTGAAAGGATGTCTAAAAATGAAAACAATGTTTTTATTATAATAATATTAAGTTGGACAGACCACTAAGTCCATCAAAATGTTATTCATTTCTTTGTTTCCTTTCCATAATTTTATTTGGAACCCAGTAAACTAGACCTTCAGAATCTAAACTCTGGGCCAGATGTGATAATAAACACCTGCAATTCCATCACATGAGTGTAAGGCCAGTCCGGGCTATATAAGCATTCAAGACCAGCCTGAATTACACAGTGATACCACATCTCAAAAAAGAAATGTTAATATTATGAATACAGTTTCTTATATTTATGTGAAAATCACAAGGATGAAATGTTTGGTTTCTTATCATTCAAAGTAAATTCTATTCACTACAGTAAAATACGATGAATTATCTGGATCTGTAGTAAAATTTCAGCTTCAATTTAGATTATAGAAAGAGGTATTATACTTTGGTAAAAGAGAAAATAGAACATTTCAGTTACTGTGGTAAAACACTATTTCATTTTATAAAACCTGGTTGTGAAAAAAGGATAAAGGGAATTGACTCCAGTTACTTGTATATTTATAAGTACTTTTGTTACCTTTGTGGTGACTCTTCTACATCATAAATTGAAAACATGGCAGTATTTCTAGACATTTTGGAAGTGCAGATTCACCTTAATCTGCTAGGTTCAAAGAAAAATGGAAGAGAAATTGAGTTTCTATTTTCAATGACAAAGTGTAGAATGCATTAGCTTAGAAGTAAAATTGTATTGAAAGTATAATGAAACTTAACCAAGATGAAAATTAGTATTTTGTATAATGAAATAAGCTTTGTAAGTAAAAAATATAATTTTTTTCTTTGGTTTGTTCTAAAAAGTCGAAGGTTATTTTCAATGTATACACAAGCATAAAAATGAATCAGATTACTTTGGTCTATACAGGTTGTCCTCTATAAAGATTGGCTGACTGCTACATCTTTGTAAATTCATGAGTCACTACATGGATCACATCCAGAATTAATATTAGACCTGCAAGAAGAAGCTCATGTAACTGTCCATTAAGTTTTCTGATCTGCTTTTGCATTCTAACTTCTACAGTCCTATTACAGCTTCCCGAGCAGTAGTATGTCTGTGACTGGCAATCCTGAATTTATCTCTGTCAGACAGGAGAAACAAGTGATTGACACCTACATACCCTTTTATTTTACGGAGATCTGAGATATAGAACTTAAATAGCAGTGATACAACAAATGTATTAGACATATTCAGCTTGACAGGAAACATACATTGTTCTTTGGAGCAGCTTGAAGTTTAAAGCAATGCAGAATGTCGTGTTTCTCAGTAACCGTTAAAAACTGTCAGTTTGTGAATTACGATTTACTCTTTAACATAAGAAAGAAAGATAAACTTTATTTAATTGTTCTTTGGTTTTTTGGGGGGTTTTTTTTGTTTTTTTTTTTTTGGTCCTGGGGATCAAACTCACGACCTCATGTTTGCCAAGCAGGCACTTATGCCACAGAGCTAAACCCCTGATCCCCCATGAACCTTGTGTAAAACTATGCATTTTGATTAATGGGATGAGCGAACATTCCATAACAGTTTTCAAGAGAAGAATCTGAAATTCGGAATATGTATTTCCCTTTTTATTGTATCACTCTATTAGAATTAGTTTATTGTAACAGTTCAGTTTTATTGTATCAGTTCATTATTCTCATACTCATGCTTCTTGAGTCAGGACATTGCTTGTGAAAGATACGAAATGCTTTCCTCATTTTTACTTTAATTTTAAAAATTATTCATTTTAATATTTAAATTAAACAATATAAAAAAAAGAGAATGGCAGTAAACCGTACAATGTTAGAAAGAAGTGTGAATGAAATGACTAGCTGTGATTCATGTGCTTTGTGGCAAAACACACACACACACACACACATGCACACACACTTTCTTACCAACAAACTGGAGACATGATTTTAAATTCCAGAAATCTTTTGAAGTTACTTTTAAAAACATTTTCAGGTGAGCTTTTCCTGCCAATATGAACAAACACTGTATTGAAATACAATCCAAAACAAAATATATTTTTACAGAATCTATGGGAATGGAATAACAGAGCAGGTTTGCATGTCCCAACCATCTGTATGCATTGTCTGTTTGCCACAAACTCATTGCTACGCATTAGCAAAAAGAGTTCCTCACTGCATCCGCAGATGTGCACTCTGGTTGCTTGGAGCAGACTATGTCCACAATGAAGAGCCTAAAAAGAATTCCTGCCAACAAATAAAAATAATGTGTTTTCTTTGTTTTCACAGTGCTAGAATTCTATGTAAAACATGTCTTCAATAAATCACCTCAAAGTGACTATCAATTTGAAAAGCAGGTGCTAGCATCAAGAGGCTAGCATAAATGCTTATTAGTGGTATCTGCATGTCAGATTAACTGACACTAAATCATTGTACTATTGCAAGTAGCACAATTCTGTCAGTCACCTGAATTTGCAAATAATCAAATTAATTGATTAACAGGTTAATGATCATTTTACACTCTATAGTTCCTTCGTTTTAGTCAGAGGCTTGTATATTTCTTCCTATAATTCAGATAGGGAAAAAGCACCTTAGTATTACTGCAATTGTCTATTTAAAAAAGATATATGTGTATATAAAACCACAGGTGTTTAAAATCATATCTACAGTGAGGAAAAGAAGGATCCTAAGGCAAACAGTAATGTAGTATCTTCCATACTTCCTACTTTGTTCATTTCTAATTGATATATCACTAATAAAATGTATTGGTAAATACAGTGATAGGTTCATTGATAAAACTGTAAAACAGATTTAGCATTATCCTTTTCATTCTATAAGAGTCTCTGGTAGTAACTTAGAGTCCTGATTCTTGACCCATACCTGTTGACACTGCTAGGTCATAGCTTAATTTTTAAAAAATCTCACAAAGTTCAAAATCATTTTAATTTAAAGTATTTCAAGAAATTGCACAGACATTGCAAATGTTTTCCTAATAGCTTTCCAATAAGACATTATTCTAGGGAAACTAAGCCCTTAGCATAAGTGAAACTCATTTGCACTTACACATAGATATTGATATAAAAGTAAGTAAAGGAAATTGAATAGAAATAGTTTCAATGTGAAGTTTTCTATCAAAATCTCCTGCCACCCAATCACTAAAGTAATTGGAATTTTAAATTCAATTCTAGGTCTAATAGAAATTGTTAATATATTTAGCAAGAATAGGAAACCTATGTAAGAATTAGGTAATAGTAATTATTCTTGGAAAACACATTAAAATAAAAAAATCCAATTACTTTGCATATTTAAATGCTGAACAATGTCTTTATTTAATTATTTATGACCTACTGGACTGTATAAGCTGTAAAATTGTGGTTATTTTATAATGGGAAAGCAAACATAAACTGAGATCAATGAAGATAAAAGACATTATAATATGAGACAATCTGAATTCAAAACTCTTAAGGACATTAATAATAATTTTAAAAAATGAAACCTTAATTTACTGCAACATAAGCATATTGGGAGCTATAAGAATTAACAGTTGTGAGAAATTATTATTTTGAAATTATAATTCTAGAAAACCACTGTGAGAAAAAACATATCTGACTCACATGTAATTTCTATTGAATCCAAATAAATTTTTAAAGAATTTTATTTGGTCTGCCAACCACAGAAACAGAGTCTTATCTTCATAATTAATAGTATTCTATCTGACTTCAATATTCACTAATGACTATACCAATCTTCAGTTATTATTTACTTTCAACCTTTATGGAGAGAAAGGTTAAATTAACACCATAGAAAAATAGCTATATATGTTTACTATACAGTTGAAATATATAACAATACATATTAATCTACAAGTAGCAAGATATACATGTTGTATAAAATTTCTATATCTTTCATTCTATAAATGAATTAGAGCCCTCAGCTGTGCTCAAATATTGCTCCTAGTGCAATTAGAATTTAACCTTCAACTCTTTTCCTCACTTGAAAGCAAAAACCCTTGTATTCTCCAATGAACATGTTTATCATTAAGAACTTTTCCCAATAAGTATTTGTTCAAACTGCACATAATACAAAGGACTAGTGTTCTTTCTAAGCAAGTGTTATTTTTGTGATGATTCTCTAGAATTCACTGATCACGACAATTTTGTCATTTTCTACCCTATATCTTTGTGTTACTTTCACATATGTTAATTTCTAATATTCTAGTTTTTCTGAATTCTAGAATGGATGTTCTGTATCACTAAGGAAATAGAGCACAAAGAATGGACCCAAAAGTATTTTTTTTGCTAAAGTCTGAAAGAACAATTTGATAGAATCCAAACTAATAATGCATCTTCTTCTAACAACAACAATAACAAAAAACTCCACGAAACTTTAAGATCACGGTAACTAACAGTCATTTTCTAAGCAATAGCACTTACCACTCCACCTGTTGTAGTATTTTAGAATTTTAGTGAGCATTATGCTTGATTAGATATACCACTAATAATTCTGCTTTCAAGTTCTGGTTTTAACTCAGCAGATGGCTCATTAAATATAATACTACCAATGACACTAGTCTAAGATGTTAATAATCAGAGAAACATGCAGAAGTGGAGTTTGGTAG
Organism: Dolichotis patagonum; assembly: GCA_004027295.1. Taxonomy (NCBI): domain Eukaryota; kingdom Metazoa; phylum Chordata; class Mammalia; order Rodentia; family Caviidae; genus Dolichotis; species Dolichotis patagonum. Next base: position 3,134 of record PVJX010020586.1, on the reverse strand, counting down.
TGTATGATAACTTTTTGACTTTTTCATTCTTTTTCTGTAACCTTAATATTACTCTAAAAAGCAAAATATGAAAACAGAGGAGTGGAGGAGTGGTGAGAAGCACAGAAAGAGGCTCTCTGAGATTTGGTCTGATACAGAAATATAGCTATGAGAGGAAGAAAAGAAAGGAAGCGGATTCCTAGGACCAAGAAAGGGCCTGAAGTGAGACCTGAAGCTCATGAGGAGAGAAGAGAGAAGCTTCAGCAAAGCAGAAGGAAGTGGAAGATGGTGCTCTTCCCTCAGACCAGACTCTGTGCAAGGTGAACCACCTCCTGATGCAAGGCAGCTACTGTTGGCCCCAGCGGCTTCCACAGACTGCAGTGGCTGGTGAGTTGTTCAGGATCCGATGTCCTACTGGCAAAGGCAACTGGCCAGGAGCCATGCTGGAGAGGAGACAACTGAGCTCTCCGCTCAGAGCAGCTGCTGGCTCCACCCAAGGCACATGCTATCCAAGTTCAAGCTGGCAGGAGGCACACAGACTGCTGAAGGCTAAATGGGTCTGATATCAACCTAAAAACCATAAATTAGCACAAACTTCAGTATAAATAAAGGCACAGGCTCACTGGGATTGTCCCCTGCACTGGCATGCATCTACTGCTGGGCTGCCGGGATCACGCAGCGTGGGTCTGCACCCTGCCGCCCCATGCTGTCTACCAGTGACAGCAGACACTCCCCGAAGTGCATATTTTTCCTACTTTGTTTTTCTGTTTGTCTTTATCTTTTCTTGCTTTTTTGTCCCTTTTTATTGCTTGTTCCTGGTTTATGGGTGCAAACATGGTTTCTAGTTTTTTGTTCTTTTTCTGTTCTATTCTTGTGTTTATTTCTTATTAGTCTCTTTCTCTCCTGTCGTTTGCACCAGTTTCCCAAAGTATGCATGATACCCTTACTCTTCAGCCTTGCTTCTAACTTCTTCCTCTTCTTCTATTTCCCTATTTCCCTCCCTGATACCTTTTAAATTTTCTCTCCTGGGTATAAAACCACCATATTGAGGGCTTATTTATTACATACAAAATTCTAGTTCACTTTAGGTTATGTAATAAAAAATCTAAGGCAGGGATATAGCTCAGTGGCACAGCAATTCTGGGCAAGTGCAAGGGTTTGCATTTGGATCCTGGAAACAGTAAAATTTATTTCATACTATTAAAAATGGAAAATTAATAGATACCTCAGTTTGTTATATTCTAGGCTGTGTTTGATGGTATTGTTAGTATTGATCATACCACTTTAGCAAAACTGAAGTAATTCCTCTAACCAGTTGTTTTTCCAAGTATAACAAGGCATAGAGTGCCTAAGAGTCATCAAAATACTACAGGCCAGTGCCAAGAATCAGGGCCTAGGACAAGTAGGCAGCAACTTATTATCCTCAATAAATGGAAAAGATGTGGTATTGTAGCAGACTCAAAAAACCAAAAGCTAACTACACCAAGGGAACATCTCTGTGAACTAGTAATCTAAGGGTTCCAAATACTACCAATAAATCTGCTCACTACAGGTAATCCATAAGCATCAAAACAGGAATAGAGGCAAAAGAAAGGAAGAGAGAAAGCAAGAAAAAAAGAAATAAAGAAAATAAGAAGATACAGAAGCAACCCCAGACATTCAGCTCCCAAAGGAAAATCCAAAGGGCAATGAAATGAAAATGCAAAAGCCACCCACCTGTCCTCTCTGAAGTGGTAGCAGTGAAAATAACAAAGCCAATGAATGAGGCTCTAGAAAGAATAAATCAGAAATAAAATCTCAGATAACTGCAGAGATGGTGACCGCAATGAAAAACATGCTTAGTGAGTGTAGAGCACATACAGATTAAAAATAAAGAGGAACTTAGGAAAATGATGGAAACCATGGTTGTCCAAAATAAGAAAGAAATGGAATCCATCAATGGATTCAAACTGTCACCCAGGAGTAAGATTTCCACTGAAAATATAGGCAGCAAATTGAGCCAATGTGAGGGCAGAATATCAGATACAGAAGACATGATTATGATTAGTGACCATGAAAAGAAATGTTCCTTAAATATAACAAAGGACTATGAGAAATCAATGTAGCAGCTTTTAGACGATGCAAAGAAGAGCAGCATAAGATTGATTCCTGTCAATGACAGATCAGAAGAGTGCACAAATGTCAAAAAACCTGTCATGGCAGAAAACTTCCCTGGCAGGGAAAGGTTCATAAACAGAAATGTGATATATGTGAAACTCTAATTAGTCATGATAAAACAAAAATTTATAGCAGTTCATATATTACTCAAAATAAAACTGACACAAAAACAGAACATGAAATGTGTCATAAAAAGGAAACAAATATGCTGTAAGGAAATCTTATCAAATTTACAACATATTTCTCAACACAAACCCTCAAGTACAGGAGAACTGGAAGTATTTCAAGTTCTAAAAGAAAACAACCTTCATCCAGATTGCAGTATTACACTAAACTCTCTCTCCAAATAGATGGAGAAATAATATATGCCCAAGAAAAATAACACCTGAGGAAATTATTGAAGACAAAATCAGCAAGTTTTCTGAGGGACATTCTAGAAAGAGACCATAAAGGTGATAGCACCAATAGCTCCACTAAAATGAATCTATTGGCAAGATAAGCAAGTAAACACAGAGGGGAAAAGGGTGCCAACAATAGAAAAATAACATCACAAGGATCAGTCCATACATATCTGGTTTAGCCATTAATGTGAACAGTCTCAGTTCACCATCAAAAGACAAAAACCGGCAGAAAAGATGCAGAAGCAATATTCTGCATATAGAAACACATTTATTTCTTTTTTTTTCTCTTTTTTTTATTTAAAAGAGAATAAAACAAAAGGGGGCAGTACAGAGCAGATCAGAAGAGGACAACATAGGCAACACAGTACTTTACATTAAGTCAACTGGAAATCAACAGTATCTAACACCATATCTCTTACTCTGCTATAGTTGAGCATAGTTTCAATTACAATAATATCAAACATAACACAATAGTATAAAGCCATGCATAGAGTGAAAGAATTACAGGGCTTTCTGAACTGAATAACAGAAAATGATCAATGGGTACTATAATATCTCATTTTTGATAAAAAAGAAAAAAATTTGTTTGAACTATCA
>PVJX010020585.1:0-33144 GCA_004027295.1 Dolichotis patagonum | reverse complement strand
TATTTGGAAGAAAACAAGAGTCAATATGATAGAGAGTGAATATCTCCGATTGTCTAGTTTTGAAATTTTTGTCTCTTACATTGCTTTCTTGTGATCTGCTTTGTTCTGTTTTGTTGTGTTTAATTTTACCCTTTTGATATAATTGCATGTATATTTGAGTGGGTAAGATGGATGACCATATTGCTGTTTTTGTCAGATCATGGAGCAGAACTGTTAACAGTCTCACTGTTAGAATGTCTACTTTACATGTTTTAACTTTGTAATTTGAACAACTATTTCCAAGAAGTCAGTATGTAATTTGTCAAGTAATAATTTCTTAGGGTTTTTTTGTTGTTGTTGTTCTTTTCCTTTTTTCCTTGGAATACTGTATTGTCGCTACCCTTTATTCTATTTTGTTTTGTTTTGTTTCTCTTTAAATAAAATTATTAAAAAATAAAGTTGAACAAGATTGGATATCTTGACAGAAATGCCAAGAAGATCAAGCCACCAAGCACGGGATGCATAAGGTGCTGGCCTTTCTCACTGTTTTGGTGTCATCCTCACAGGGCCAGATGCTTACCGTTTACAGCGGAGAGAGGAAGGCGAGGGGCTAGGTCTTGGTATGTCTTCCTAAGCTTTCAGACTTCTTCAAAATTGTCTTTCTCATTTAAAAGCTAATGTAAATATGCACTACTAAATGATACAGTTAAGCCATCTGTGTGATGTAGCTTGCTAATTAGTATACTGTCTTGCAGCTTGGTGAGATTTAATGGTGATAGTGGTAGTGAGGTATATTAAGTAAAATAAAAGAATAATTAAATTTTTAAGAAATGCTCACCTATCTAGGTGAGCATTCTATTGAAGTGATTGTATTTCAATAAACACAGCCTTTCTTTTTTACTTTTACCATCTTGAAGGTGATGCACTCTTTCCACTTTGTGAACTAAACAGCTACATTAACCTCTGTGGTAACTCAAGGCCGACATCATGAACATTACTCATTGTCCTGTGCTGTGATGAAGCATTTTGGGGGCTGCTCTGCTCTGTAAAGCTGTTTACCCTCATGCTAAGCAATTATGCCGTCTAAGTTCCTATAACTACCTTTTGTAATGAAGTTTTTAAAACATTCTTTATTATTAAGCGAGCTTGTTTTACCGTAAGTTTGAGTTCCTATAGAGGGCACATCTGAGCTAAAACAGCTGTTCCCTTCTCACCTTTGCTAGCCTGAAGTGTCACATGCTTGAAAATTAAAATCCTGTCACTGATAAAATTAGTGGATTAGGAAGTACTTTTAAGACTATTTCCAGGATAGAAGTAAACAAAGTTCTGTAAAGGAGTTTTGCAATATTTGTTTCAGCATTGAGATACTTTGTTTATTTCTCGATTCTCATCTGTATTTCTAGGAAATTAGAGTTGCAGGATAAACACTTTCATGATAAATATGATTTGCAGTCGCAGAGAAGCCTGATGTTGCTCTCTGTAAATGGCACATACCGCACCGCACCACACCAATGAAGAAGTGTATGTTTACCCTATGAGCACATTTGTAGCTAGACATACGTATGCATATATACAATTTGAGTACAAGTGTATGGTTCTACAGTACGTGAGGCTGCCTGTAGTAAGCTGCTTCCTTCATAAGTCTCATAGTTAGTAGCCTTATGAAGACCATTATATGTAGATATGAGTGTTACTTTTTGAAATTATACCTGCGGCTGGGCATCGTGGCTCATGCCTGTAATCCCAGCACTTGGGAGGCTGAAATAGGAGGATCACTATGAGTTCAAGGACAGCCTGAACTACACAGAGAGACCCTTCCTAAAAATAAATAAATAAGTAAATAAATAAATAAAATAGCATTACACTGGCGTTGCTTTTGTCTTTCTAGAGCGTAGAACAGGACATGTGCTGTTACACTGTGTCTGCCTGGATCATAGCACCGTATTGAATATGATGGTGTTCTTTCCCAATAATGAGAACAGTATTGCTTATCAGTATTGCCATTGTAGTTTCACCTATTGTTTTAAACTAAAACTGAGCCATCGCTCTGGTAAATGCTGAAAAGTAATATTGCCTTACCTTTTGTTCTCTTACATGTGTCAATCAAGGCACTGTAGTTAAGGTTTTCTTTTGTGTTATTATCATTATGCCAGTGGAGTTTTGCACCCTAGTTTTGAGATAATTTCTAGCATTTGAAAATCAATTATCATGCCTTTTTTTCAAAAATAAAAAGACATTTGATGTTAAGTGGAAACAACAAAGACTTTTCAAAGGCTTGGTTGTGTATTGCGTGTGTGTACACTGTCTGAGGCATCTTGGCAAATCTATGGCACGTGTGCTGCAGCAGGCTGTCAGTGTCACTGAAAGCTCTGAAAGGTCCCCATCACTGGCCTAGAGTCTCCGGGAGTTCGTGGGGAAATATTACTGTGTCAGTAAAAAGGTGCTGCTTAGTTCTTGCCTTTGGTCTGCGTAATTTGCTGAGGCATCTCCATGGTTTCCCTTTTCTCACATGTAAGAATGCTATATAAATGGTTTTAGGATATAGAAAAATAAAGTGATTCCTCTAGCTATGAATTCAAACCTCCAATCTTGGCACTGGCACTAACTTATTGCTGACACTTTTTGTTCCTAATCATGTCTCAGGCATTGTGCTTTATGATCTATACATCATCTCATTTAAGCCCTACAAAGGCCTTGTAAACCTGGGTGTAATTATCAGCCTCTGCTTTAAAAGTGAAGCATCTTGAGGTGTAGAAAGATAAAATGCCATGCTTGGTGTCTTTCAGCTATTAAGTGTCAGAACACAGTTCTAATTTCCATGCTGATTTTCAGCCATAATGGAAATGTGAACACACCCAATAAATCAAATTTATATAAATACCACTGGTTTAACATCGAAATACTTGCTTTGACGAATTATAAAAATGACAAGGCTGCCTGGAATATTTATTATTATTTATTATCAAATAATCAACAAGGCAGAGCTTCTGTTTTCTCTTTTCCTCATATTTGTGACTTGGTTACATAGGAAGAAAAGATTGACAGGAAATAATACTAAAATAGTATTTGATTTAATATTTACAAATTTATATTTAATATGTTTTTACTAAAATAGACAGTGATTAGTATTTAACTAGAATGTTTGCAATTGAAGAACTGTTGATACTCCTATTAGTTACTATATGACTAGCAAAAGTCAAAGTTTTCTTTTGTTATTAGTACCTGATTATAGTACATGTTTATGTACTATAGAACATGTTTATGTTCCTTGTGGGAAGTTGGTACATGTACGTAATACATTTTAATGTCTTTCACTTTTCACTATTTTTCATTCACTTTGCCTCACCCCTCCATCCATGTCTTGATCACCTTCCTCCTTTTATCCCCTTTTTTTAATGACTCAGGTCCCCAGGGTATTAGTTCCTAGCCACAGATCCAGTCTAACTCAGTTCCCTTCCCATGTCCTTCAGTTCAGGATGGCTGCTGAACCCAGTGTCTTGCCTGACTCTCCCAAAGTAGGAGCATAGACACAGGCAGTAAGTTCTTAACGTTTTTGGTAAGGTTTGGCTCAGGTCTTAAAAGAGGTCCAGTTCATTTCATTTCTGCTTGGCCTAATCTGATAAACAAGTACTCTGTGCCTCATAGACATTGGAAATACTGAAAAAGAAAGTAGAGATTAAAATAATAGTTATATTTCTTTCTATTGTTGGTTTTATGCATTTAAAATAAGAGCAGATAATTAAAGACCCGTTGCCTATAGAGACCAGGTTCTTTGCTTTTAATGCTTTGGCTATAGGCTGAACAAGTTCCAGAAGATTGCAACACACAGTGATTGAAAAATAATACTTGTGTTTGCTTTACATGAAGATGAAGAATAAGTTTTTTTAAACAATTATGAGACATCATTCTTATATTAGAAAATTAAATGCTATGAGTGATGCTAACCTCTTGCACCCCAAGACAGGTCTCAGTATTCTAGTGGGAGATAGCTAAAACTGTCATATTGGTATAGATTCTGCCAGGTGACCTGAGAATTGAACATCAGAACCTTGAATTTCAGGTTACAGTTTTTCTATTATGTGTTTCTTTCCTTTTTTTTTTTTCAAATCATCTTCATATGGCTTTAACTAAAGTCATACCCCAAAATGATAGATTTCTTTATCCCTGTGGCAAGCTGTCTTAATTTCTGCTAATTCTTTCCCTATGTCAAAATGATATCTAAACCACAAAGGCTCTGAAATGTCTTTAGTAACATTCTATAGGTTACTAGATTTAAAAAATATGAAATTTGATGTCTGTGGGTATTAGGAAAAACACTAGAAAGGCTCCTTTTGGTTGAAATTTCATTTATTAATTCATATGTTTGGCTTTATATCAATATTATACCAATATTTCTCTTGAATGTCATTTTACCAGTCTGTTTTCTTGACATCTAAAGAAAAAAATTTAAATGCTAGTTTTAAATCTTTTTTTTCAAATTTTAAAACTAAGTCACATTCATACTGAATATTCCATAGGTCTCTGAAGTACACTTGAGAGTAGTTTTGGTAACAAATTGTTTAAAAGGAAAATAAAAATAAATTCAGAAATACAATTTAAAAATTTATGTTAACTTATCTATGTGTCAAATATATTTTAATTATGTATTCATCATCATATATGAGACAAATAATAAATGTGACATTAACTTTTCTTCAATTCAATTTTATGCAAAAAATACTGGAGGTTTTCACTGAATTTCTAAGAAGGTGTTTACAAGTGACCTAATATATAAGACAGGATATTAAGTAAGAAAGTAAGTCATGATTAAAAACACTGATTACGTCACTTAGAGAAAATTATTTAAACTTTATAAGGAAATTTCATATACTTTTGAACAGTGAAATGGAGATTTGATTTGCCTGCTTAAATTTTTTATGAGGATCATGTACATCAAATAAAGGAATTTATTTGCAGTGTGTTGTTATCATCCAGTCTCAAATTTGAACAGTGTGTAATCGCAGATCTTCTCCGATCGATCTTGGTATGTGGCACATGAGTGTTATTCTTTTTGTGGAATTTACAATGTTTTGAAGAAATAAAACCAGGCTAAAGTTTTAATTCTAGAAAAACTACAACATTCCTAGTTTTTCTTCCTAGCACATATAATTCTACCTTTTGCTCTTCATTGCCCTGGGCTCAAACCTGAAAACCTTGCTTCTTGGTGTCATTTGATTATGCATATTCTATTTGTGGACTGGCCACAGAATTGTGTCCATACAACCAAGGATGGACCTCAGCCACATACTCCAAATCCTCCTAAGGATGAGCCTCCCTACACTTAAAACTTATTTCATTACTTGCCTCCCATGTAATATCCACCTCATTATCCTCTCCTTGGGAATTCACTATTCCATAGTCTCTTCTGCCAACAAAGCATTTCAGAGAAGAAAATATCAATGTTGCCACTCTCCCAATTGGTACCAAGTGTGTGACTGCACATTTTCCAAGAACTACCTACCTCTGACTTCCAGAGTAACAGTGCATCTTGTAACAAGTAAACAATTCGGTTATTTCCTATCTGCTATAAGATTATAATTTCCAAAGCATCTCACAATTTATGTTTTGAAATTTTCTAAATTCTATCCTATTAGGGGTTTTGATAAGTAAAATAGACATCATGGATTCTAATTTACTTTCCCAAATCATCTTGCTTTTCTCTTCTGCTTGTTCTCCTTCTCTGATGTTTTCATCTCTCAGTAGTCATTCCCATCTTGTGCATAAGGTATTTGGTCCTGAGTTGAAACAAAACAAGAGAGTATTGTTGACACAAACCACAGTCAAAAGTGTCTCCATTTGGGGACATGATAGTAAGTGATTTCAAAGGTCCTCTGTGAAAGGGACTGCATGGTTAGTGAGTCATCAGGTTCCCCACTAGAAAGAGGCTAAGAACATGGAAATGAAGCTCTGCCATTTTGGCTGTGGTGTGGATGAAGGCAGCTTTATAGGAGGAATTACAGTTGACATATATATAACAAATATATACTGACCCAGAAGAGAGATATATTTGGATTTTGCCCTCTTTTATAACTAAGGTACCTTGTAACAAGGATGTCATTTAGAAGAATAGGATACTTTATAAAGATACTCAGTAACAAAACATGTAATTCATCAAAATTCTGTAAGAAATACTTTTTTGCATATGAAATAAAACTTAAATTGCAATGCAGGCTAGTGTATTCACATTGTATTAATCCAAACAATGCTTGATCATAATGTGTTGGTGAACTTGCCCCATAAATCTGTTCTACCAAACAAAACACCAGATGCATTGCTTAGAATGGTAACTTGTTAAAATTAGACTCATTTAATAAGAAAGAAAATTAAGTGCTCTAAATAAATGCCATTAGCAATTGGGAGGGTAGGAGCAAATTACTCTGATAATATCTCCAACCCTTACTCAAATGAAATTTTTAAAATCAAATTTGAAGTACTAAAGATTAAAAAAATTTAAATGAAAAATTTAAAATTCATGAATATGAATTTAATAATACATCTATTAGCTGTGAATCAGAACAATTCTGGAGATGTCTTTCAAAGTAGAAGGTGAATTTTACAAGTGCCAGAGGCAACACTAATGATAAATCTCTGGTGATCCATTCCAAGTGCATGAGGAAATAGGGATGGACTTGGGAAAGGAAGGATGGGGAAAGGAAATTGTTGTCCCAAATATTCGTCTGAGAAGGGTAAGTATATTTATTATTTTGTCATATATCTGGGCAATTTTCCATGAAAATTTTTATGGCCTAGAAGTAGGACTCAACAAGAAGCTATTGCCTTTTGTTTGTTCTCAAATAATATATTTCCGTAAATCCAGTCTAGTCTCTCACCCAGTTAAAATAAAAAATAATCAATTAATTAAGTGAAAGTAATCCAAACCAATTGAATCAGTTACACTGATTGTGTTACTGAACAAGGCCAGTAATTTTGTCCAAATGGCTTATTTTTGCACTGAGTTTTAATACAAAAACCTCTCCTTCATAAACCAGGTTGAAATAAGGTAGCTTCTTAAGAGTGTTAGGAAATAGGATGATGAAATTAAGACATTTGTATCTTCAGGTTACAGTACCACTGACTGATTCCAGAGGCTTTCAGTAGACTGACAAACTCTGGAAGACAATATCAATTATGTGTGTTATTGCATACTTATTATTTGAGCCTGAGCAAGAGTAAACCACATAATAAGAATGTCTTGAAGTGGCCTTTTGCTGTGTGTTTTCCTTGCCTAAAATGTACTATTTTTGAAGTACAGATTTTAACCAGGATGTTTTAGAAAGAAAAGGTCTAAGGAGTACCACCAGCCACCATGCCATGCCCTTTTCTGGCTTGTTGCTCAGTTCCTAAATAGTAAAGGATGATAGGGACTCAGTGTGGTGCCTTGACTATATACGCTCTTATCCCCAAGAGGCCACATATTAATTGACATGTTGTTGTTCTCAAAAATAAAGCTTTATTCTTGTGAAACTTAGCACAACATCACCTTTAACATCAGATATCAAGTAGTGATTGCATATTTTCCAATGTAAATTAAGAATAAATTAATGAATATTGGATGGATGAATGAATGAGTTACAGCAGATGAGTTATATATGCATAGCAGTATATTTCCTCTTCACCTCACGAAATTCAGGTGAGTTTTCCAGTCTCAACAGAAAACCAGTCTGCTACTTGAGACCCTTAAATAGATGCATGTTTTCAACATAGGTTTCTTGGTTGGTATAACAATAGCAATTATTCTTACTAGTGCTGGCTCAGTGAATGGTTTCTATGTCCATGTCACTGCCGTGGCTTATGGTATATAATATCTTTCATTTTCACGACAACTAGGGAAGTAGATACTAATGGCATCACATTGTACAGATGAGATTGTCACGGCTCACCGTGTTGTAGCTACTAAGGACCAAAAGTGAGAACAACCCCAACTGCTTACACTTAGCCCCACAGTCTTAACTACTAAGCCATATTATCTTCTGTTTAGGGAGAGAAAACTCATGAAGCTCTAATTTTTTCCATTAGTGCACATTTCATCTTCCTGATGAAATCTTAATCCTCATTTACTCTTTATCCACAGAGAGTCCTTGAGATAGCTGACCATACTACAGATCAATGGTATAGATTACGGCATCAATTATGGATATTCTTAGCCAATACCCCGACTTTAAATTTAGTTTTTATGATAGTTCTTAAATTTCAGATTTCATAAAGAACGGTCAGATGATTTTCAACAGGCAAAATATTTCTTTGATGTGTTAACACTGAAGTGATGCTAATGAGCAAATGATTTGTCCTTTGATTGGAGGGTTTTTTTTTTTTTTTGAGCGAGGAAGGGAGCCTTTGAATTGAACCCAGGGCCTAGTGTACTTTTCTACTAAGCTAGATCCTCAGTCCCCTAATTAGTGAATTTTTGATGATTTATAAGTATTGTTGTTTATATTGCATAGCAATAGCTTCAGTTAGCATTATCTTGCTCTTATCTGAAAAAGAATCTTCTAGTGTGGCATCACTAGGCAAATGTAAATGCTTCTCTGCTTCTGATTGTTCTGCTTATCCGTGTAGACAAGTGGGATCTACTTGATTTCCTAATAAATTTGAACTGTTTTCCAGGCAGTACTAGTCTAGCATGACAAATGACAGTCATTCTTAAAATCTGTCTGTGCTTCTATTATTGACTAGTGACCCAAAATACTCAAGCAGCATGTTAGAATCAAATGGTATTGCCAATCAACTTAAAAATCTGCTGAGTCCCAAAATAATATTTGTGGTTTGTGGAACTGCTTGTCTGTTTCATTTCTTTTTTTGTATAACTAGTCTTTTTTCACTTCGGGTTAAACATATCAAATATTAAACTTGTTATCTTTGCTTGAAAACATTTTTTATCACATCCTCTGTGTTGACAACACCACTTCTTACACAAGGCAAAATCCTGGCAGCCTTCCTGAGTGTTACTTCTCTCACCTCCATGGATGTGGGTCCAAAAGTTCTGCTATTCTAGTTTTAACATAATCATAAGGATCGTCTCTATTCTCCTGGCCACAGTAGTGCTTTAAACCTGTCGTTCCTCACCTAAACCATTGCCGTAGGCTTTTAGCTGACCTGCCTGATGCCTATTTGCTGGATCTCTATTTTGCACACTTAATAAAATCCAAATGATATTATGGTACTTCTATTTGAAAGAAAATTACTTTGCATGTCTCTGGGCCAATAATAAAAGCCAGACATCAAGGAAGAAGAGGGAACACTTCCTTGATTGGACTTCTGCCTACCTGATTTATCTTCTGTGATTTCCCCTATGATCCTCCAGTTCTATCCCATGCTCTGCCAGCTGAACACCTTGCCAATTCTTTGCCAGTATCTTTTCCTTAAAGCTTCTCACGCTGCTATTCAGGTTGTTTTTTCTAAAGAGAATGTCCATGCTTCCATTCTACCCTGACTTTTCCATAAAGTATCATTTTATTCTTTTCAAAGAGCCAAGATGCATCATGTACACTTTTCCTGGGTCTTTTTATTCCATGTTGTTAGCATTAGTTGTCTCCATACAAATTCTGGGTAGTAACTGGTAGCTTTTGAATCTGGTGGTCTGTGTCTTACTTACACTTGTTTTTCCAGTACCTGCATTAGACATAGATAAATATAAAGTGTTAAATGAGTGGATAGGTTGATAGGTGTGCTGAATGGATTTATTTTTTCTCCTTATTAGTATTTTCCCAACAAACCACCTTTTTGTTTAAAATAATTTTACAGGCTATGAATTTTCTTGCAAAATAACATAAAATAGAACAAACCTACTTGAATTATCCTAATATTCTCACACATCCAGTTGTTTCCTATAGTATTTATAGCTTAATATAAATATCTTTTATGGGCAATCCTGAAAATTAACTTTCTTTTGTGTTCCACATTGAAGAGGGAGCTCATTGTGTTTTTTAATTCCTTTTCACTGGAACAGAAAGCAATTTAAGAATTGCAGAAGGTGTTACTGTGGAGTGTAACTTTAGTGGCACTGACTTCTTAATAATTTCATTCAGATGTATTTATAGTTTGGCAAATAAAACCACTTCCTTTGCTAACCTTGGTAGAAAAATGAATTATATTTAAACACTTCTTTTTAAAAAATTTCAAAAATATAGTAATTTTTCAACTAATAAATTGCAATTTAAAATCTGTTTGGATAATTTTCTGAGAGAGTGGAAGTATATCTTTGTATGTCTATCTTTAGACACAAGTAGGCATTTCTGAGAACTGGTATAGTTTTAAAACTATTCTCAGTTTTAATTAAAGTCACCTTCTTCATTTTGTTAAATTCAAAAGTAATATTGACTACTATCATCACTGCTTTGTAATCAATTCAGGTATGTACAGATTAAAGAAATGCCAAATTACTGAATAGTCCATTTTCCAGTTTAATAAACCAGAACCAAATGATGGTTGTGTTCCACTAAATGTGATATAAATGTGGTATTTTTCAAATATAGATAGATTTCATTGATAACTTCATAATGGAGCTCACAAAACAATGCTTAATAGCTAATGTTTCACAAGAAATCTTTCATTTTGGAAACCTTGAGAGAATGTTTCACTGAATAGTTCCATCTAAATATATTTAATTCATTTAAACACCACAGTAATAAACAACCTATTTTTTTAGTAATTATGATGAAAAAATACATTTTATCCATAACAGAGCCAAGGAATTCAATTGACTACCATGCTGTCTTAATTTAACATTCTCTTTGAAACTTTTCACATTTTACTCAACAAAACACTGAAATGGTTTGGAAAGGCAAGTATTAGACAGGATGATTGCAATGCTGTGCTAACCCTTCTGTAAAGAATTCTTGCTCCTTTGGGGAATTAACTTCAGAATGAAATTGCAAATTAAATTCATCTAGGTAGGAACTCCTCTTGAGGACAATTATGTGGCTAAGGCAAGTCTAGAACACAACTATAAAACATTTGAATAAAATCATAGTGTTAGGTTAACTTTAGTGATTAAACTTCACTTTGAAATGAATAAAAACTATTCACAAAATTGCCATTGTAATAACTTTGAATTGTGTCATTTCCTTAAGATTAATAGTTGAAGGTATATAGCTCATAGTATATAGTAATGGAATAAATAATAAAATTTAAAATTGAAGTTTAAAAAATCCAATTATCAATATTTGAGCTCCTTTGATATCTTGCAAATAGTTAATAAACATTAGTGGCTCTTATAGTATATATAGTTAGATATATTTTCAAAATGTACTGATAATTATTTATTTAAAATCCTCAAAAGACGTCTTATTTATTTGTACATGTGCTTTTTGATTTTGGTTAAATGCTAAGGTGAATGTTTAAAAATGTGATTGACAGCTGTAGATAGTGTAACAGAAAAACTACAGATAATTTAAAACTTTATAACCATATTCTTTTTTCTCTTCTAATTTATCTTTGCCTATAATGAAAACTGTTGAAAAATTCCTGTTGTTTTTCAAAGTTTGGTTGCACTGATAGCTATTATACACTTACTATGAAGTTGAAATCTCTTAAAAGAATAGAGAATATCCATGATTAATATGGGCTACTAAATTAGCAAACTCCATATCAATCCTAAATAATCTATTTTTATACTTAAAATATGCCATCATATTGAACAAAAAAACCCTTTTCCCTGGGGCCAACATGTGTTTTTATAAATTGCACTTCAGATTCTTAATATTGATAACATAAATTTAGTTATAAGATGAGCATTCAATAAGCAAAATTGATTTTTTGATGAGGAATTTAATAAATTGAGTATTTAATAAATTGGTTACAATGAGTATTTATCATGCGAGAAATTATTTGAAAATAATAACGTAGAACATATAAAATAATCAAGATCATAATATATTGTTTATTGTATTCATAGAGTGGAAAGTCTGAATTTTAGCTAACAGCTTAAGGAAAAAATGATGCATTTCTTTGCAAATAGCCAAATAGATTAAAAACAAAAAGAATCTATTAAGTTCCTTCTACAGTGTGCCAAATGTAAAATGTTATTTATCTTTTCCATCATTATTTGTTTCCATAGCAACTTGGAAAATTTTGTACTCAAGAGAAATTCCCTAACATTTGTGTACATTGTCACAGAAAAAAAAAAAAGGAAGAAAAGAAATTAGATCTAAGGATTGTAGAAGTCAGATTTCTAAAAGATGTATTTTTTTATGCAATTTGAATTTAAAATATCATTAAAGCCAACAAAATCCACAGCCGAACAGTAAAATTTGTGGGTGAAATTTTAATAAGAATACAGGAAGGACATTTACATAGTCTTGCAGTGTTTCTCCTATTAAATGAAAAATTGTCAATTTTGCATTTGCAAAATACAGGTTATGTCAAGGCTAAGATCACTACTGTGAGGCGTAAGAAGCCGTCTCACCTTGAATGTTCTTGTAAGTATGTACAGCCTCAAGCTCATCATGAGAAAACATCAGAGAAATGACTTTCTACAAAATAATTGATCAGTAACTTTTTTTAAAAAAAGTGTCAGGATTTCTTTGGTCAGCATCAGAGAACCTATGGAGAGGAGGTGTATGAATGTCCTGGGTTGGATCCCAATGTACAACAAAGATATTAGTAGAAACCCACATAAAGTTATAACCTGACCATAATATTGAGCCGGCATTACTTTGTTTTGCTGGTGATTTTATGTAAGAGATTAACAGGAGAATGGAGAAAGTACATGATAATTCTCATGAGTTTTCCAGTTCTACAGTAAGTGTAAAACTATTAGAAGAAAGTAGTTTATGGTACATTAAAACAAATGTTCATAAAATGTCTCTCAAATGCCAGAATGATAGCATTACATATAAAAGACCACTTATAAAGTTTTAACTTGCTTTTTTATAAATGATAAGATTTGGATTACTTAATAGCACATGTGAATAGCTTTTTACTGATCTTGCAGAGACATGCCTGATATTTTCTCAGCTTGAATCAACCTTTAGAAATTGGACAGAGTGGCAAAACACCTGTGCTTACTCTTTAGCTATACAGTCTGAAGTTCTTCTTAAAATTCATATTTTGCCTGTGTAAGCACATTAAGATGGGATTTTTAAAAATTGAGGGCAAGGAGATAGTGCTTACTATACATGTATGAAGTTATTCGCATAACTTTAATTTATCCAAAGCAAAAATAATGTGTTAAAATTTTTATTCCTTTTGTGTTTCCCTTTTGAAGTAGCCTGAAAAATTATTCTAGCAGCAATATGTACCATTGTATATTGAGGACTGGTTAATCTGTTTCTCCTTTGATTTCTTGTTTTAAGTGTGAGCAAGTCAATATGCTTTTCTCTTAAATCACTGTTTGTATGTCAGCCTCACTACCTATATATTACTGTATTCAATCACTTTGATTCTATTACATGATATGATTCTGGCAGGTTGAACAATGATGGGGATGAAAATAAAAGTTAAGAAATTATTAGAAGAAATATGCCGTATTGTATTTTAATCAAGTGGCCCCTTAGTGTTACCCAGAATAACTGTACTAAAACTTGATATAGCTGTATTTTTGATTTTGTAGCTCTACTCAGGTAATCAGCAGTTATTCTACTTACCTCCAGGTGAGGACAGTAAATGGTGACCATGGAATCATCTTGTAAAGCTTAAAGTATACAAAAAGGGTTTTATTTATTGAATATTTCTGTTTATTTCCGAAAAATGTTTCCTAAATGAAAAACTTCAGAAACGTTTTAGTCTTAAACAAGGTAAAATTCAGTGTACCTAATCTTAGAATTTGTTTTCAACTATCCATTTGCTTCCTCATTTAATAAACAACTGCTCTTCTCTGTGCTTTGGACCCGCACTCACTGTGCAGGTCCTATGCCCATTCTTAGGGTACAAAGTGTGGGTTCGAGGGAGACTGAGTCCTGGCTTCTCCAGGTTTATAGATCACAGCTTTGGCCTGTTTTATATATTTCTCTGGATGAACTATTTCCAGACCAGCTGGAAGATTGTCCACATACATGGTGATATTCCATGAAAACAGCAAGCAGACACTCAATCTACCAAGAGCAAGTACAGCTCTGAATAGCAGTCTGTCGAATGATCAGTTCAGAGAGAAAGGGAAAGTAGAGATGTTGGATCACCTGTGGCTCCCAAGATTGAAATACCACTGAAAATGCTTTACAGTTTCCACCATATCTCATAGACATCTTGTTAATCAAGGGCAACCCAGTAGAAACTATCATTAGGTGAATAGTGTGCTTAATTTTTAACATGGTTCAAGGCATTTTGTTAGGCCATTCATTTTCTCAAGGGCAACAATTTTCAGAAAAAATGAAGTATTATAGAAACATAAATCATACTAAAGTTGGAAAGTACACATTATGAATGGAATATAACCAATTTTAGAATATAATTTCAAAATTCTGTAAACTTTATTATAGTTGTAATAGATAACACACTTGGGAATATATGATCATGTAACAGAATGTATAAGTGGTTGGAAAAAAAAAAAAGGACACTGGTGATGGAGACGATTGCCTAGCATGCCCTGGGTTCAATCCTCAGCATTACTAAAGAAGGTGAAAAGAAAAGCAGTATTCAAAGAAAGAAAATATAAATAAAGAAAGTCTTCTAGAGAAGTTAAAATTTGAACTGAGAGTTAAAAGGATGAGAGTGAGGATGTACCTCCACTGCACAATGCCTGCCTAGCAAACATGAAGTCGTGAGTTTGACCCTTGGTACCCCCCCAAAAAAAATGAAAAAGTTGGATATGAGGAGGAAATTCATAGTTTAGCTAAGATGTAGTACTGTGTCAGTGAAGTTCCTTTGATTAGGCCGTTTATATGATATTCTGTCCTGATTCTTATAAACTGGCAAAATGACCGTCAGCCAACTTACAAAAACATTTTTTGCAGAATGCTGTTTATTTCAAAACAATTGATATATTTAGAGAAACTAAAAATGTTTTATTTTATGAACATGTGTAACCAATATTATAACCAATATTATGTTCTTTTAATAGTTTGAAGCTCTTCATTCACCCAGTGCTGTTTTAATACTCTACTAAATGTTAAATAGGAGAAGGCCTCTGTTACTTCAGTTCTCTGAAGATAGCAATTATGAATTGTTCCTGTTGAATAGCAAGCCATGCAGATACCATGCAATTAAGATGCATCATCAGAAAAGAAAAGTGTGGTTTGCTTGTCTGAGTTAAGTCTCTAAAACAGGAAACCTGCCTTTATTCTTTTTGAATTTTTTATCTTTCCCATTTATAATTTTTGTCTTTTGAATGAAATACAAATTTAAATGATTAAAGCTTCTCAATTGCTTTAGAAAAATTAAAGATCATAGAGTAATAAAAAATTACAGTAAGTTAATCAGACAAAGTTGTTATTTCTTAGCTATATGAAGGGCAAAATGAGGTTGATTCTTTCTGACCTTTGGTTTTATGAAACTTCCATGTACTCATGAATCGTCTAAATGTGTATCTAAAATTTGTTCAGTTTCTTTACTGTACACTCATATATTGTCTTTTCATGTTTGGAACTTGCAATTAATCTGTATACGCTTCTTGTCTGACTCAGAATGCTTAGTCAATAATTTTCAAGTATGATATGAATGACTACGTTTGATATTTATTGTTATTCTAACTATCCTTTTACTTGCAGAATATATGGTGAATGATGGAGCTTTTAATGTATAGTTAGCTACTTCTTAGTTCCATATTTTCACTCTTTAATTTTGTGTGTTTACCGTTACATGCATAGAGGGATTTGGCTATATGGTAATGTGCTTCTTCCTTTTGTCTTTCCAAATAGATTACTTTAGCCCTAACTGACTCAAGGCATTTATTTTCCTGACTGGAAAAGTCATTCAGAAGTAATGGGAAGACATAAAAATAGGTGTCAATTTTTGAAGTGCAAGATGGAATTCAGAACAAAGAAACAACCTTATAAACACACCTAATACAAAAATTTATTGCCATGAAGTAGATAAGATATACATTATGTCCATATCAAATTTTGGGAAAAACTACAACTTTCACATGTTGCTGATGAGAACTTAAAATGGTGCAAACACTTTTGAAAGTAGATTGGTGCATTCTCAAAGTAGTTAAACATCACTGTCATATAGTCTACCCATCTCCCTCCTCATGTTTTTGAAGAGAAATGAAAGTATACTTTTCTATTGTGAATTAGATTTGACTATTCATGAGATCTTTAATTGTAACAAACAAAAACTGGAAACAGCACAACTATTAATAGAAAGGTAGAAACAATGTGGAGTATAACTGAGGAATAAAAAGGACTGAACTGTTGCTATATACGATAAAAGGAATGAAACTCAAAATATTATACTGAGTGGAGGAAGCCAAGCAAAACAGACCAATGTATTATTCCATTTACATCAAAATCTAGAAAATGCAAACTGCAGTGACAAAAAAACTGTTTGTTAGTTTCCTGGTGGTGTTCAGCAAATGGTTTTGGGACAGCGAACTGTGTCACAACAATGAAAAATTCCTAGGGAAATAAATGTATTCATTATTGTCACTGTGTTGGCATTTCATGGGTGTATAAATATATCAATACTTACCAGACTGCACATTTTGAAAATGCGCTTCTTACTGAATGTCAGCTGTATCTCAAGAAATTGCTTTTAAAAGGCCTAGGGGATACACAGTTAATTATTGAAAGAAATTATTGAGAAACTAGGTCTCTACCTTTTTTATACTAATTGTTTTATACTGTGGGTCTGGATTTTAAATTAAATGATCCAACAATTTGAATTTTGACTTGATTCAATTCTTACATATCTGGGAAAAACCCCACTCTGTATATGCGTTTAGAAAATGGCAAAATCTACCCCCTTTCCAAGATGCTGATTGGTAAAGATTATGGCTTTACCGAATGCAGCACTTTTTTTTGTTTGAGACAGAGTCTTACTGTGCAGTTCAGGCTGGCCGTGAGCTCTCTTTGTAGCCCAGGCTGGTCTCGAACTCACAAGAATCCTCCTACCTCAGCCTCCTGAGTTCTGGGATTACAGGTGTGTGCCACCACGCCCAGCAAATACAACACACTTAAATCCTTTGCAGAATTAGTTGAAGAGAAAACAAAATCTGCATTTATGATGTTAAATAGTTAACATTTTGCTTAATTAATTCAGTCTAGTCTGTTTTATCTGCTCAAAAGATTACCAAGAGGTAAAATTTTTGATTTGACAAAGGAAATTTATGAAAATAGCTTCTTTTCTTGAAATAAAATACAGACAGTGGAGATATAGCTGCACTAAATATGTTAATTCTATTTTGGAAATACCGGTTTAGAAAATCAGAAAGAACAGTAGCAGAACAAGCGTTTCCACTGGTGTTCACAGTTATTGGAACAACCTATCTTTAGTTGTGAGAGGGCACCTGCTTAATATACAAGGTAATGTTTTTGAACCTGTTTTATTAACTTGGAGGAAAATAGTAAATCTACTGATTGAATCAAGTGCATAAAATTAGCATAATTAAAGGATGACTTTACTGTAGGTTACAAAATTTGCTTAATCTCCAATTCATCTGTGCACATCGAGGAAGAAAGTGGCCCATTGAAACATGACGAGGCTGTGCTAGATCAAAGCAAGTGTCTTATATAAAAAGAACAAAGTTAATTATTATGTTTTGATGCTGTAAAAGTTAACATCGTTTTTCTCTTCAGGAAGCTTATGTGTGAAAGAAGCAAAAAGTACATAAAAGCTTCGATGTGAAAGATAAACATCTCTTTGCCTTAGTTAAGAATTATTGTTCTGCACAAAAAGTGATAACATTAGGCTATTTTTATTGCAAAACAAGACTAAAATATATCTTCTCACTTTATTCTTTTTTAGGAATATTAACTCCATTTCCTATTACGTCAGCCTAAAGCTTTATGTCATCTTTAAAGTCATGATAAAAGCATATGATTTGGCTTCATAACTCATGAGTTTCTGGCTGAGATGAAATGACCAGTTTCTCTATGTCCATTTAGGAAAGGACACTAAACCAAAATTAGCTTCAGACAGTTTCCTGTTAAGTGTTCTGTAGGAATAAAGGGGTTTGCCTCCTTTTCCTTCTGATAATTTTGGAGCCGAAATTGCAAGACTTTTTTTGCCACCAATACAAAGGGAAAAAAAAGTACCAGTGTCTATTCATTTATTCTCTCAATGTATTTCTTATTATAGAATCTCTTAATCTTTGAATTCGAGTGAAATCATTTTTGAGCTAGAGATTGGGATAAATATTTTCTGCTAGATGATTTAGAGGAGTTTCTCTGAAAGGGAAAGCAAATTACTCTTGTCTTTATTTTGTCTTATTATTACTGTCTACTTTTCTTAATAGACTATGAAAACCATTCATTCTGATTGCAAAATGTTATTCGCATCAAAGGTCAAGATTGCTTATCACATTTATGTACAATTTTTATTTATGTGCTTATTTATTTATTTAGAGACCGATCTCACTGTGTAATTCCCTATGTAGCCCAGGTTGGCATTGAACTTGCAGCAATCCTGCCTCAGCCTTCTGAGTGCTGAGATTACAAGCATGCACCATGATGACTGGCCTCCCTATGATTTAAATAACTGATTTTTTTGTTGTTGTGCATTTGTCATTGTGATCAGCAATCCTGATCTACCCAGGTGATCAGATTAAGAAAATTATCTGATTGATGAGATGCACTTTTGGGTGTCACCTTAGGCCTATATCACCTATATCTGTCCCTGCACTCTTTCTTTTCTGCTCCTCTACTCCGCTTCCTGGCCACCTTGAACCTAAGCAACTTCACTGCACCCTCGCCATCATGCTCCTTCCTTGGAACCCGCTGACTGTTCACTGAATTCGCTGAAACTGGGGCCTAACTTAAGCCTCTCCTCCTCTCAACATGTGTGTTGGACAGTGTGTCCCAGGGAGAGGGAAGCTGACATATACAGTCATGGATGTGTCGTAATAGACTCCAGAAAGTTTCTTTACCATCGTGTTCCTCATCCCTTATCACATCGTCTGATTCATCACAGGGTCTCCATACATATGCATTTATTAAAGAGTAAACTAGTAAAATGGATGAACAAAATATATTTATTTAGCTTTGAAATTGTGATTTTTTTTCTTAGAGATAAATTTCATTGAAACTTTTAGGTGCATTGATTCAAAAACTGTGGTTTCAGCTATTGGGAAATGGACCCTTGGTTATCTCTGCCAACTAAAGTAGAAAAGTTAAAGTAATACAAATATTCTCAAGTGTTTAAATTCAGAAATGTTTTTTGGATACTGAAAATTATAGAATAATTAAGTAATTAATAGAATACATGTTGTTAATCATACAGATAGTGAATTTATAATTATTCATGTGTGAACTATACATTTAAAAATTCCAGATTAACTTTATTGTAGAGTTCAGAATGAGATGAGATTACCTTTATGGTGCCTATGGTTATGTACCCTAAGCAATGCAAATAAATAAGCAATTAATTTAAGCAAGGTGGATATAGAAAGGCCCATTCTAAGCTGAGAAAGTGTCAAACAGTTTATTGTTTAAATTTTCTTTCATTCTTGATTTATCTAAACAGATAATCCAGAGTTGATTTCTTGTATTAAATACTGTCTACCTACAATGTAAAGCCCATATAGATTTAGGGTCAGAACAGCCAGAGTTTACCGAGACTGTCAGTGTACCCAAAGTACAAGTGAATGTAGAGCTAGAAACTGAAAGTCAGCCGTCATTTAAGAAGCACAAAAGAGATCCTTGAGGATCCTTTACCTGAAAGAACCACACATCCTCCTGAAACCCAAGAATCTAAAAGATAGAAAGATGTTAGAACAAGTACCAAAATTGGAAAGGACAAAAGAAAAGAGGACTTTGTTTGCACAGGAAAAATATGGTACATGGTTGACATTTTAATGAACAACAATATGGGATGAACAATTTAAGTCAAAAGAAGATGAAAGACTAATCAGGGAAACATTGTGAAGCGGTTTCAGATTCTTAGATACTTCTCCCTCTGGTCCCTGCCATGATTTACTATCTGTGAGACTCCTTTCTCCTGAGAATGGTCCATGGATCTCAATATGGTCTATCAGAAACCTCTGACTATTAAAAGAAGTGGTTTCCCAGGTTCCACCCTAAGTCAAGTAAGTGAGAAGTACTCGGTATGGAATCCAAGCATAACTGATTTTACAATCCCTAGAAGAGTTATACTCTTTTTGAAGTGGAGAAGACCTAGACCTTCACCTTTTGTGCCAGTACCCTCATCTTATCCCCTATTAGAATTATGTTTGCTCTGCCCTCCTATACATAGTTTTCCCCTAATCAGAATTTTGCTTCTTTCAGAAACAAAAGTGTTAGGATTCACTTTCCCATACTGTGTAATAGTGATGGTGAACAATTTCAATCTATCAATCATGCAAACATCCCACTGTGGCACGCATTTCATAGGTTCGCCATCACTTTTCTATAACCTATATTAATCAGCTTTCCTACTGCTGGAACTCCTCACACCCAGAACTTAAAGGCAGGGTTTAATTTGCCTCAGGATTTTAGGATATTCAGCCTGGGGTTTTTGGCTCCAAGATAGAAATATCGTGGTAGAAGGGCAAAGATGCTTTGCGAGCTGAGAAGCAGGGCAAAGGACCAGTGCCCAAAGAGAAGGGGACAGGGACCAGATGTGGATCCCAAGGTTATGACTCCGTTACCCAATGAGACACACACAGAGAAGTATGTTTTAGTGTTCTCTTTGGCAGCTCCTAAAGCAGTCAAGTGGACAGTCCACCTTAAACATCCCATAGCTCACCTGTCCAACTTGATACTTCACCACACCTTCTTAAACTGTAATTAGTCTCCCAATCAGTGCAAGACTGTACTTCCACCTAACATGATGCAGCTATCACACATACAGATCAACCACAGTAATCCCTTCCCCAAAGTCTCAACAGTTCCAGCATTGCTAAAATGGTCAAGTCTCTGAGACTAAGGCAGTGGTGGCAAACCTATGGCATGCATGTTATTTTTGTTTTACGACAAAAGGTAATGATGTATGAGTTTTTTTCCAAACTAAAACCTCAGTATTTAGATTAAATTGCAGTGTTGACAGTTCACAGTGAGTAAGTGAGTTTGGGGCTACAGGTTGGGCGCTTGTCTCTAACAGGTTTGGTATCACTAGCCCAAGGCAATCTTGTAGCTGTGGGCCCTTATAATAGAAAATGAGTTACATGATCACAAGATACAGTGGCACAGGTTAAGCATTCTCATCCCAAAAGGAAGGAATGCTGAATCTGAAAGAACAGTACCAAAGCAAGATTGAAACCTGGGGTGAGGTGGTGAAGAGTCACTCCCATAACTCAGTATTTGACATCTGAAGCACATAGTGTTAGGATGTGAGTTCCAGAGGAGTTGGGAAGCTCCACATCTGTAACCTTGATAGCTGCAGATCACGTGGCCTCTTCCCTGAACTCCGTTAGCTGGCCTGTAGATTTCTTCGGCAGATGTTCTAGGTTTCTGTGATCTCTAACTTCCTTGTTACTCCTCTTTATTTGCAGTGGTCTCTGAGTGCCTGGATGACTGAGCACTATACAGTTATTCTCTGGGAGAGCAACAGGGGTAGGGGAAAGGAGAACAAAATGAAAAGCACACGTATGTGTATATATATGATAGATAACTATACTACTGATCTCAGTTCAACAAAAAGAAGTTTGTGCTTTCATTGTTAGATTAACTTTTTTTTTCATGCCTATGTTTTATAATCTGCACAACTACTTTGTAGATAACAATATGCAATATATTAACCAGTGTTAATCTCCTATTATTTTGTTTTGAAATTGCGTATCATGGTTTTTATTTTTTTTCATTTTAAAATAATAATAATAATAATAATAATAATAATAGTAAAGGGGGCTAGGGTATAGCTCAGTGGCACAAGCACCTGCCCGGCAAGCATGAGGTCATGAGTTTGATCCCTGGTGACCAAAAATAAATAAGCAAACAAAAATAAATTAAATAAATAAATATTTTTTAAAATTTAATCTCTGAAACTAATTTCCTCATTGACTCTTCCTGAGCAGGAAATGTCCTCTCAAAAGAAAGATCTGTACTTATGCACCTTTGATCATTGGTATGGCTGGTAAATTGTATCAACTTGAGAAGTTTAGAAGTTTAACTGGCTCAGCAGGGAGCCAGGTTCCATGCTTTGTAAACATTCTCAGCCTGTGCAAGAGGACAGCACAGGGGTGGTGAGAGTGCTGCAACCACCCTGCGGCATGGGGGTAGTAGCCTGTTTATAATATAGGGAGGAAAAGAGGCTTGTTCTCCTTTTTCCTATCTCCTGCCGCCTCGAACTGTTGCCCCTGTGCCAGGCCACCCTGCCTTGGAGCCGGATGACTATAGACTGAAACTCCACAAACTGTGAGCTAAGAAAAACTTTCCTGCCTTCATTTTGGCGTTGGGTATTTTGTCTCAACAATGAGAGAAAAATAACCAAGCCAAACGTGAAATGGACATGGTTTTCCTGATTCCTGAGATGCCCTTAAGGCATATTTCTTCTTATCCCTGTTCAAATTACTTTAGCAACCACACTACCTTCAGCCCCAACTCTCCTAGTGGTTCCTTTCAGGACCAAATTTAAGCCTTCAAAATACTTCTCATCTGCTTTTACTCCTGATTCTCGCTATATGCTTGTCTGAAAAGAGGCTGCAGTACCAGTTGTACAGCCTGAACATTGAAATCCCATGGAGTTTTCTCCACCAGAATATTTAGGCTGCTGTCCACAAATTCAGCCTCATACCAATTTAGGCCATGGGCAAGACGAAGATGATTGTGTTGCCAGAATACAACATGATTCCTAGTCCATGTCCAATAGAGTCCTCCATTCTACCTGAAACTTTATGAGCCTGGTCATTATTGTCTCTAATCTGTCAGTGTTCTGGGCTTCTGATTCTGACCAAAATCCAGAATGCTGTCTATTTAGAGCATTCTAGGATTTCTCAGCCCAATTTTCCCAAGTTCCCCAAATTCCTGAAAACCAGATCCAAAGGCTTCTATGTTCAAGTGTAGTCACACAAATGGCCCTACCTCTGATACAAATTTTCTGCATTAGTCAGCTTTCCTATCGGTAGAACACAATTCCTGATGCATCTTTAAAGAGGTTTAATGTAGTTCACAGTTCTACATTCAGCTCAAGGTCAGCTGGTTCCAAGGCAAAATCATGACAGAAAGATGTAGTGGGGCAAGAATACCTAATTCATTATGACTGGGAAGTAGAACAGGGGAATACCACCAGAAAGGAAGGGAGGAGAGAGTAGTTATAGACCCCAAGGTGGCACCTGCATGACTCTTCAAGGCACATGCATAAGTGTGCTTTATTAATCCTGTGGCAATTCTCAGGTCATTTAAGTTAAACAGTGTACCTTAACCATAGCACCTTCTGTGTATTAAATGATGATACAATAAGCTTGTTTTGTAGGAATTGTATATGGACAATCCCCTCGCCATTTTGATATTTTAACCATACCTACTTCTTTTGGCTAGAATTTGAAGAGAGGAAAGTGGAATATTGAGTACCTAGTGAGGGTCTGTTTTGATCAAGGTGATTATTTCTATAGTTTGAAGACTTACTATGTAGCTGACTTGCATCTTGCAAAGATCTAACCCCGAATGCAGCAGGGCAGATGTCATATTCAAAATACTGAAGACACAATAGCATCAGCAGTTTTTCCTTGCAGATGATATTCCTTTCTATGTTATGCAAGCTGTGGTAAGGACTTCATACTTAGTGAGTAACATTTCACTGCCCGTTGGGAAGAATTGAAATAGACATTTTACTCGGCATCCTTAGACTCTTGGAAAATATATGCTGTGTATATTGTAATGTCAATACTGTCACAGCATCTGTAGCGAGTGAAAGCCTTAAGGAATAATACAAATAATAATTATGAGGAAATCGTAGTGATGGACAGACCAAACAATTCCCTTCCTAGGCTCGGCAAGTCTATGAAGCCTTCATGAATATAATAACAGCCCTGCCTAGGGAGAGGAGGTGACTGCAGTGTGTACATGACAAGTATTTCAGTTCTAAATCAATATATAAATATCTGAAGTGGTCTTCATGCATCAGAAGAAAGCATATGTTCTTTGTGTTCTAAATGACAAGAAAAAGTAGATTTTGAAAGGACGAGGAAATCCTGCTCTATAACATCCCAGCATTTTATGAAAGCACACTTGTGCTGTCATTCACATGCCTGCACTATAGAATTTTCCTATTGTAGCAAATAGAAGACCAAACTAGCCTCTACAGCTGTATGTCTAAACAGCCAATGTATAATTACTAGGGACTTTAAGGCACAAACAAGGAAAAGTAGAGGCTATTAATAAGCTGCAGTTGAACAATGTGATAGAGCACAGCACTTGTTATGTTTGCTAAATGAAATGGTGGTTTCTAAAAAAGGAAAGAAACACTGGTACATCTAAGTTGTGTGCAGATTTGGACTATCCAAGTTAAACTGAGCCTCACATGGGGGAACAAAGTGGGCATAAATAGAAATCCAAAATAGCATCAAAGGCATACCTTAGTGTGACTTATTCTGTGAATCTTTTTCCTGAATTTCCTCTTGCCTATGGGATTAGGAACCTTTTCTCTAGTAACAGAGAGAACTGAGATACACCTAAACCTTACATGCTTACATTTGCTAGGGGAAACTAAGCCAGTCAACTGATGTCTCTGAAAGTCTGGTTTTTCCATTTGAAAATACATACAGTAAAAAGTATTAGTGTATATGAGGAGGAATGAAGACAGGTTATGCAGTTGCTGCTTCCTGGAGATTCCAGTCCCCAGATGTTGATAAAGGCGCTGCTCAACTGACACTCACTCACCTGCTTTAACTGTACACCATATTTTTTCCTCTTCATAGTCTTTTTCCCTTCCCAGATAGGCTTTGGTGTTTTAAGGGAGAATTTTACCCGCTTGAACGCACCAGGAAGTTAAGATTTTTGCAAGTCATTTTACCTCAGTTTGTCTTAATATTTTTGTACAATATGATCATTGATGAGACATATATTTTTGTTTCCTGCAGTTATAATACTTTTGGGTAAAGGGAAACAACACAGAAAGTTATTAAGAAGACCAACTTGACGGACAGGTGGACTTCAAGACTTTGATTCTAATACTGAAATTAATTACCTCCATTATCTTGAAAGAGCACCTAATTTCCTGTTGTTCCTGTTTTTTTCACTTGTAAAATAGAGATGATACAGTAGTTTCGAGAAAAAGTGTTTTGGAGACGCATTGATATTGCTTGGCATATCGTCCAGAAGAGTTATAGCCTCCTCCGACCGTCTACTTCCCAAATAGGTAAAGTGAAGCTAGTAGGAGACGTTCATTCATTTTATGTATTGACTGTCTCCTGGATGCCAAGTACTATTCTAGGTTTTGGGATAAATCACTGTATGGTACAGAGAAAAAAAATCAAATTTCATAAAGGAGTTATAATGATAACACATACATCATGAACTTCATTGCATCCTCTAATCAAATTAAAATAAGAAAGTTAATTTGTAGTGAAGTCAAAACAAAATAAATTATGAATAATTATAATATATTATGGAATGTTAAAGTTTGGATTAATTGTCAGTGGGGACAATCCTGTTGAAGAATTTAAAAATTCTAAACGCAGAAGAAGAAATAAGAAAGACACTATTCATATTAAAGATAACTAATGTTTCTAGAAAAATATAAATGAATATAATTTCCAGAAAAAGGTACATTTGGCATTTATAAAGATATCTTTGCTTCTTAAATTTATGTAATCTTTTTAAAATTATAAAATCCTCAATACTTTATGTCACAAAATGATTTTTAGTTAGGTTTAATTCCATTTATTAACCTCACCCCAGAATAGTATATCATGTGCTACATACTCACAAAAAGTAATTTTTAACTGACTTGAACCAAAACAACCTCAATGATCTCCTAGAAGGATCTTTACTATCTTGTATGTGCAATTAAAATGGATCATGTAATAGGACTATCAATGCAAATGTTTTCTGTGTAAGAGAATCTAAACAAGGTAAACAATCAAAGCACTTGTTAATTAATATGTGTTATAAGGACTGTCCAGCAAAACGAAAAATGGTGTGCATGGTTCAAAGGAAAATCCCTGTGCAATGGCACCTTGAGGCAACGTATTGCCCATGAATTGTGCATTTTTCCTTCTTGATGGAAGCACCAAAGAGGATCCTAACACCACTCTCTCCAACGGTTTTGTGCTCTGTGCTTTGCTGTGATGCATGCAGGGGAGTAGGAAACTGGGGAGCCTGTTTTACAGGCGCTGACACAGCTGTGAAAAGGGGAGGGAAAGCCCCTACATTTGGGCTGCATGTAGCAGTGGAGGAGTAAAAGGCAGCACCTTTACTTAGGAGGCCACGAGGCAGAGTTGTTAACCCTGGACCCGGAATCTGGCAAAACTCCGGCGTGGTGCTATGGATGGTCCAGAGGAGGCAGCAACAAAATTTCAGAAACTGAAAGCAGGAATTTGTAGACAATAAAGGCTGCAATCCATAGGGAAAGAAGTGGGGAGGGCCTTCCAATTGGGAAGTTTTTGAATTACAGTGGCAGAATAATTGCTCAGAAATGAGATGAACAATTTTACTTCTAGAAGCCATTGGTAAGGAGAATGACTTAGATGAATTTCTTCCTATTACGTCACTGCTCCCCTCCAGACACAAAATGTGTATACACACATTCACACGCACCCGAAGCTGTGAATGCATGAAGTAAGAATACTGGATTTGATTCCAAAGCTTACCTGATATGTCATGTGGGCAAGTCACTCATTTTAAAAGGACGATATATCTACTTTTACCTCAAGGAGGATTGTTTTGAGGGTGAATCAAATGAATGTGGTATGAGTGCTTTCTGGACTCTGGGGTGGGCTGCATAAGTGTAGAGACTTCATTACAGGGTAAGATAAATTTCAGGCCACGTACTTGTTCAATGAAGCAAACAAAACGATAGAAAAAAACAGTAGGATAGAAAGAAAGGCTGAGACCTGCTGAAAGCACATAGGTGAAGGGGTTGTGCTTGCGTCTTTACTCAGAACCCAGTTACACAAGCTAAAAGCCCCTCTTGAGAGTGGAATGAGAAATTCTTGTCTACTTGCTAATTTACTGCCATCGAGATTTGCTGAAGTTCATTGTGACTATACAGAACAGGAAATCCAATAACATGTTTTACTAGTCCTGGTTCTGCCACTTAGAGCCTCAGTAAAGACCAGCCTCTTTCTTTCTCTCTCAATTGGGGATAATAATAGCTTGAGGCTGTTGTAAAGGTCAACAGATTATCCTTATGGCTTAAAGGAACATGAGAGCATTGAATGTAAAAAATAAAAGTTAAAAAGACATTCAGGTTTTTTGTTTTGTTTTTCCTTTCTGAGGGCAGAACACAGAACTCTCATGTCTGTCTTTCCGTTCGGGCTATGTTTTAGTCAGTAGGAACACAAATACTCACCTCTTCCACGAGATCTGAAGAGCCTTTTTGGATTTACCCCTTCTCCTGTGTCACCGGGAACAAGTAATGTTGGAGAGCTGCCTGTCATGAGCAAGTGTGACATCAGCCTGGGTCTGGGGACACTGAACAATGCCTTAGCATATTAGATGGATAAAGTAAGATTGAAAATTTCCATGAAATACTATTTATTTCTGAGTCACTGTTGTAATTTCCTTTTCATTTAAATTTGTTCTCCAAAACATCAAAAATAATGCAAATCCTGTAGGATAGCCTTTGGTTTAAGCCAGTGACACAAAGTCAGTGTTAGCATCTCTCATAATGAGGATAAGTTATTTCCTCTGTGAGTGAGATAGTATTATTGTGAGAGATTTTTTTCCCAGTTTAACTCGTTCTGTGTCCTGGGTGCCCTGGAGCTTGAGTGAGACGGTGCCAGGTAGTTAGAGGTAATTATTAGTGAATATGACCAGAGGTCCTGTCATATCAGGAATGAGTAGTCACGGGGCACATTTGACAACTGAAGATATCGAGCCATATTTTCCTATACAAGTAGATATTTACTTAGGTTCTAAATTAATTTTAATTTTTGACTACAAACTTCAGATGTTTCATTGGATCTGGAGCTGAATCCCATCTAGAAACTTGATAATTTTAGAACTTTAGAATTTGTTTCTGTGTAGATTTACTTTTTTATCTTGTCTTTACACTGTGACACATTCCAGTGATTTTCATGCCTCCTGACAGCAGCTATTCTAGGGTAGATTCTAATGTTCTTTACAAGAGAAAGTAAGAGTTATTTAATATTCCTGCTTCTTGTGATACCTCTAATACTTTTAATTCTAAAAAGGTTACTTAATCTCTCGTGGGTGGGTTTTGACCGAAGTAATGACATTACTGGACTTTTAGCTTTAAATGTTTCTCTTTGCTTTAGTGTAATGTTGATGGTGGTGGTGATGGTGAGGTTGGTGGTGTGGTGGTTGTGACGGGGAGTGTGTGTGTGTGTGTGTGTGTGTGTTAGAGACACCAAGAGACAATAGTATGGAGACTGTTTTGGCAACCTAAGAAGATTCTAGTGAGTCATACCAGAGTGGTAATAATCAAAATGATGAGAAGTGGCTAACTTCTGGATTTATTCTAATGGTCGAGTTGATAGATTTGTAATGATTTTACCAAGATATCTGAAGTCTGGAAGTCACTATCTTTCCATTTATTTGTATTGATAATTATACTGAAGAGTTATTGGAGTTTCATTTTACCCCAAATATATCATCTTACCTTGAAACAAACTATGCTTTAGGAGTTCCTTCTCTTCTTTACTTTTCTTTTTGAGAACTTTGCCTGGCATATAATGTCAAAAACAAATGTCAGTTTGTCCCATTACAAAACTAAACTGATATGTGGCATATTAACTGTGTGGTGTGGTAAGAGGGCAAGTGACCAAGGCCTGGCTTTTATTTTACCTACACACTGGTTTTCCTCCCTCCTCTCTTCCACCTGCCCTCCTCGCAAAACCACAGTAAAACTGTAGCTGTTCACTACTCACAAACACTTTGTTTATACCAGGAGGCCAAGATGTAGCTCTCAAACGGAATTGTACCCATGAAGCTTTTTAATAATTATCAAATGCTTTTCCAATCACTTAAATATTCTACATCTAAACAAGCACACCAGTCTTCTTGGACACAGCTCTCCCAGGTTTTACTTGTCAAACTTTGAGAAGCCATTCTAGCAGAAAACCATATATTCTTATTCATGGTTTATAAGCAAGAACAAATCTGGGTCACAGAGGTAATGGCCTTGCTACACGGCAAAAATTGTTTGAAGTAGATATAAAAATATATCACATGAGCCCCTTTTTGATTCTGTACTAATGCCTTCAAAAACTGATTTGTTCTGAAAGGGTAAGCATGGAAGGTAATAGAGAGAAAAAGAAATTGGAAGGTAAGAAAGAGAAAAAAAATATATTTCTTACCTCCCATTGCTGCCCTTTTCCAGAAGAAATCCATTGCTACATCAAGTCCAATCACCATTTAATCACACCCAGTTTGTTACCTCTCTTAAACTGGTCACACCATTGCATTTGAACATTTCCAGTTTTCTAAGCTTTTCTTTTTTTGCATCAAAATCTGACATGTTTTCCCCTAGAGATACATTAATTTGACCTTTCTTCTTATTTTGTTTCCTGCTTTATTCTATTTCCCCAGGTTCACATGGTTGCACAGTGTCAATAATAATGATAATTGTTTTTGTGCAAGCATCATTGAACCTTTGTATAGAGTCATTCTATTGGCAACTGATTGGTTAGCAAACTGAGTGAGCTAAAAGGAAAGAAAGGGAGGGGAAGAGTGTGCTTCTGGTCTTGTTATTTATCTACAGCCATGATGTATGACACAATACAAAAAGAAGAGAACAGAATGGGAGGCAAGTGCAGAAGATGATAGTAGCAGCTTGGGCCTGAAAGAGAAATTTTAGGTAGGCCTAGTGGCACATGCCCGTGACCCAAGCACTCTGAGAAGCTGAGGAAGGGGGATTGGAAGCTTGAGCCAAGCCTAGGCAATGTGGTGACTTAGTGAGGTCCTGTTTCAAAATAAAATATGAAAACGAGACTGGGAATGAAGCTCAGTGAGAAGGCCCTGAGTTTGTTCTCTAGTGCTGCCAAAATAAATCAACTAGGAAGTATTTACAGGCAAATGAATCCTACATTATTCATGAGACACGAAGAAAATGTAAGTCTGGTCCTGTGGTCATTGTGTTTACCTAAAATCTAAATGATTCTAGTATACTTATAGCGTGCGTTAAATCAAAGTAAACGTGAACTTCTCTGCAGTATTTATGTATAGATTTGAAATTTAGCTTCCCCACCTCTTCTACAAATAGAAACACAGTACCAGCAATTTCATGGAAATAGTAGATTGACAATCTGCTATTATCAGAATGCATTTACATATGGGAATTAATTACCTATGAATGAGAATCAACATGACCCATATAAATCAAGAAAATAGTTTAAGGGGAAAAAAGGAAACAATATTTAAAAAGAATTTTGAAAAAGTAGAAATAATAGTCACAGATACCCAACATCATTAGCTTGGAGAAATGCACTTTTAAAATCACTATGAGGTACATTTTACATTTGAAGGATTGGCTATATTAAAAAAGAAGCAGACAATGCAAACTGTTAGTGAAGGTAAGAATTAGAAACCTCCTATATTGCTGCTGGAAATGTAAAACTATGGAAAATAGCTTGGCATTTCTTGAAATGTAAATAAGATTTACTTGTGACTCAGCAGTTCTGTGCCTAAGTTCCTACATGAAAAAAATGAAAGTGTGCCCCCCCAAACACTCCTACACATGTTTTCATAGTGTAGTGACGTTATTCATAATAGCAAGTAGTAAGAGTAACTCAAATGTCCATCAACTGGTGCACGAATATGGAAAACGTAGTACATCCATGCAATATAACATGTGTGTGCTACGTGCTGCAACATGGACGAGCCTCAGAAACATACGGAAAGATTGGGTTCCATGTAGCCATCTACAAAAAGTGCAGAAGTGGGCTGGCTAGACTGTGGGAACTGGGAATGACTGAAAGTGGGTACAGGGCTAATTTTTGATGCGGTAGAAATACAAAGTTAGATTTGGTAGTGGTTTCACAGTGTTGTAACTTTACTGAACCTCACTGAACTGTACATTTAAAAATAAGTTTAGTAATATTCAACAATACTTTGAAAACTCTTTTAAATATTTTTAAAAAGACACGAATATGGGGAGTTTGAATGGTAACATCGCAGAGATCAAAGGAGTCAACATCCAGGAAAGATGGAAATGACAGCAGAAGTCAGTTGCAGGATATGAGCAAGAATAAAATGAAACATGATAACTTTTTGATGTCACTTTTGATTTCATCAGAGAATCCACTTTGTGGCCAGCCCAGCCTGCAAGGGTCTGCAGGAAAACTCTCCAGTACTCCAGATTTCAGTACTTGGGCTGTGGCCACAGAGCAGTTTTTTTTTTTTTTTTAATTTTAAAGAGAATAAAACAAAAGAGAGCAGAGCAAAGAAGATCAAAACAGAACAACATAAGCAACACAACACTTTACAATAAGACAACCGGACATTAACAGTAGCTATCAAACTATATCTTTCTCTGCTATAGTTGAGCATAGTTTCAAATACAATAATATCAAACATAACACAATAGTATAAAACCATTCAAGAGAGTGAAAGTTTAAGACTGCAATACTCTGTTTAAATCGAGTTCATTATGCAGAGAACGTTAGGGGAGCTTTTTTTCTTGTTTTGTTAGGGCAATGCTGGGTAAACCGTTGTGCAGTGCTTATTTAAACAGGAGCTAATTAAGATCACAAAATTGTTCCTTGTTTATCAAGGTGTGGAGCCCCAGAACAAGCTGTACTCACCCCATCATTGTGACTGAGGGATGGTGAAAGGGTGGACTTGGGGAGCAGGGTAAGGGAAGGGAAAGTGTTCTGTCAGCAGCTTCACAGACTTTACTTAATGGAGATTAATTTCCTTTAGCAACACCACAATGATTATGAGTCGACTTTTGTTTTCAACCTTGTAAGAGGTTAGCCTATACAAGAGAGAATTACCACATAGGTGCACAACACATAAACATTAATATTTTTTAGAGAACTAAAATAAAACCAAATAAGCTTACTAATAAAATATTCACAATTACTTGTTTTTCCCTATGACTTAATTTTCAAGAGTTCACAATGTCTTTGAGTCATAATATGGATATCACTTAATTTCTTAGGCGTTATTAAAAGAACCTGTAATTAAATGGAATATTCTGGTTGTTAGATAAGGCAGTTAATTATAATCCATTAATTCACTTGATACCAGAAACTGTAAAAAAAAAATGGGTTTGCATCGGATAGTTTTATGCCACTTAAAATCAATTCCAAAGTGTTGATTAAAACAAGTTCTCTATTGTTCATTTTTACAAATTTTTTTAACGTGCAGATATTCAAGATCTTAACAATTTCAATCAAACATGGCTAAAGATTACTTTATACTTTGTGACTGGCATTTTTGGTTTAAAAAGTCAGCAGTTAATTAAGAACACAGTGAAGGAGTTTTAAAAATAAAGTATAAGAGACTATTGTTGGCTTGTTTTAATAACTTGCATTACCAAGTGTTGTATCACTCATGTTATAGTGAAGTACAAAGCAGAACCACAGTTTCATTGTCTGGCAGTTGAAAAAGCAAAGTCCGACCCCCAGGAAGTCTCCCAGAAAGCAGCATCTCGGGCTGTCTCTTTGGGACCCGAAAGTCTCGGACCTATAGAGTGGCCTGGGCTGTTTGGATCGAAAGTCTGTGCAGACCTGCATCTCGGCGTGACTCTTTGGGACTGGTAAGCACGCCCTTCATCCGCAGGGAACTTCCTGGAGTTGGCATCTGGGCTGGGTCTGTTTGGGCCCATAGCCCCGCCCTTCACCCCCAGGAAGTCTCCCAGTAAGCAGCATCTCGGGCTGTCTCTTTGGGAGGCGAAAGTCTCGGACCCGTAGAGTGGCCTGGGCTGTTTGGATCAAAAGTCTGTGCAGACCTGCATCTCGGCGTGACTCTTTGAGACTGGTAGGCCCACCCTTCATCCGCAAGGAACTGCCTGGAGATCGGCATCTGGGCC
>PVJX010020584.1:0-33127 GCA_004027295.1 Dolichotis patagonum | reverse complement strand
AAACAAAAGGGGGCAGTACAGAGCAGATCAGAACAGGACAACATAGGCAACACAGTACTTTACATTAAGTCAACTGGACATCAACAGTAGCTAACACCATATCTCTTACTCTGCTATAGTTGAGCATAGTTTCAAATACAATAATATCAAATATAACACAATAGTATAAAGCCATGCATAGAGTGAAAGAATTCCAGGGCTTTCTGAACCGAATAACAGAAAATGATCAATGGGTACTATAATATCTCATTTTTGATAGAAAAGAAGATGTTTGAACTATCACACATTCAAATTCCAATAAGACACAATGTGGTAGATAGAACCAACGGTAGTAGAACAAAAAACGCATGGTAGGACTTCTACGAAGGATAATATTATATCATATAGGCGCAGAAATGAAGTTTGTTGGATTGAATTATGTCAAAGTCACAGCGTGTATACACTAAAAGGAGAAACTGGAGACTTTCAGGTTTATCTTCTGTAAAACACCGCGATAGGCTTTGACTTGGGGTTTAGCTTGATTCGTTTATTGTTTCTCACCCAGCATCCTTTTCACCGGGACCGCCTTGTGCAACCCCACTCTTTGGAAGTCGCATCAAGGTTCTTTCTTCACCTTCTTGCTCTTTGCAGGGGTCTCTCTGCACATGACACAGTGCTATTCCATTCTGCCACAGCTTTGAAGATCGTATTTCCTTCATCAAAAACTCTTGACATGGCTTCCTAGAGAGCTGAGCTCAAAAAACCTGAGCTGTGTATTGACTGAGAGATCATGATAGTAAACTTCACACTGCTTTACTGTATGGTCTCTGAGTGGCATTCCCTATTTTAGAATTAAATTGTTGGGAAGCAGTAGAAACTACTTCCAGGTTCAGTTGATTCAGGATAGTGGATCAATAGACATGTTAAAACTTGAAATGTAACTTTTGATTACCTGAATTATTATGTGTGAATCTTTCTTAAACACATAGGTCTCTGTTCAGTAGACATTTGTGGACAAACCTCATTCACTTTGTAGCATTCTTGTATATCTGGAATCCTACAGAAATGTAGAAGTATTTGTAGAGTAAAAAATGTATTTGAAACTTTTGTATTACAGTTTGATCATACTGTGGACTTTCCTGATGGTATTAGAGTATTTGCTATTATTTGTGTATGGTTCCTGGTGTAGTAGGCAGAATTTAGAAGCCCTCTCCCTCAAGTGGAGTATCTTGTTTAAAAACTCCAAATCCATACAAGAGCTTTATTGAGATCTCACTTTTAATGCTTCCAGGTAATTAAGATCAATCCTTGGAACATTCTGGAGATTCCAGCGTAACTAGCATTTCTAATGCTACAGAAAACACAAACAAACACAAATTTGGGAGGTTTTAATATATGTTATTTAGCTCAAAATATGTTCTAATGCATTTCTTAGCTCTATGTAACTCAGCAGGACAAAAGAGCATAAATAAGTTTTGTTGTAAAACAATTCAGTGTATTAGGCATGGACCACAGTCCCATGGTCTGCTTTACCACTACTTATATTCAATAATTAATCTTATTTTAATCTTTATTCATGATGGTATTATTTTCTGTTTTGAAATTTTGCTATTAAAGTCATGAGCTATTTGAAGTGATGTTAAGGTTCCTAGAGTTATTTTCATTCCACTAAAATGTGTGTGTCGTACTGTGATGACCCCTTTTTAAAGTTAGCTATGAAAATGACTTCTTACCATGATTTTTTTTTAAATAATGGAACTTGAAGCATATTTTGTCATGCTTATCCTTCAAAGTTCTGACTATCTAAAGATCTTTTTTTCCTTGGGGTTTAGAGAAAAAAGAAAACTCTTAAATAATAAAATACTTAATTTTAAGGCCTCTTATCTTTCTGCATGTTGATGTTATCGAAGAATACAAATTGCGATAACTCCATGATTACGCTCATTTTTCTTTACTTATCCTTTAGGGAAAGAATCATTAGATAAAATCCATGAGGGGTGGGCTTTTCTTTTTGATGAAAGTATTTGTTGTTTTTATTCAAAAATAAAAGCAAAGGAAAAAAAAGAAAGCAAATAGTGTAAAACTATGGATTGGGCAACTACAACTGCTTGATCAATAAAATAAACTCTTTTTAATGCTTATATCAAAATAGTCACAGTCAATTATGGGATTATTTGCTGTATTCACTCTGTCATGCATTGAAATCATGTAAATAATTGTAGTAAATGTGCATGTGGCTTTATACATCGCTAAGTCATTCTCTATAGAGGTCTTCACATGCTTTTCTCAAAAGAACGTATGTCTTTTCAAGGCAAGGTTTACACCTCTGACTCTGACGCTTGGGAAAGACACAACAAGGCAATCATTTTAGGGTCCTAATTCTCTTGCCGGGTGAGTTTTTGGTGATTTTTCAGAGAGACCATGCCATTCACTCCTAAGAGGCGTTTGCCAGCGCCTAAACAGAAAGGGATGTCATCACTTTTGTTTCTATTTGTATTTAAGGACTATCTTCAGGAAAATATCCACCCCCTTGATCTGTCAAGACACTGAAAAAATTGCTTGCACTTCTTGGGAATTTTACTCTTTTAATCTTTTATTCTGTCCTGTGAATTTCTATTTTTTCTTGGTGTATGTTTGCCATACCTGATTACAATGTTGATTTGGGGGAACTGGCCCACCTCTGTAGCATGTCTTGACCATTTTTGACCCTTCCCCCATATCCATTCCCGTCTCTAAGAAGTCTGGCCTCATGTTTACTCTTTAATTCATTTATATTTTGAGGTTCTCATAGAAGAGAACCTCAAATGCTCCTGTCTGTGTCCAACTTACTGAAATTTTGTTTAAAAAAGTAAGAGAGAGCAAAGTCTTCACAATTAAAATTGGATTTCTTATCGAGTGTGTCCTTAATTGACTCGTGGCGTTGGTGCTTGAGAGGAAAGTATTTCCCTACCTAACTCACACACTCTGCTGCACAATCTTTTTCACACACTTATTAGTCAGATAAGGTGTTGGGTTAGTTTGAGCTGCGATGATCCTGCTTATAAACAGCACAGCGAGAGGCAGATCCCGGGTGTAATTTAAGGGACAGTGAGAGGT
The DNA here is from genome assembly GCA_004027295.1 of Dolichotis patagonum. Taxonomy (NCBI): domain Eukaryota; kingdom Metazoa; phylum Chordata; class Mammalia; order Rodentia; family Caviidae; genus Dolichotis; species Dolichotis patagonum. The sequence continues at coordinate 30,052 of PVJX010020584.1, read as the reverse complement.
CTGTCTCTTCAAAAACAGCTCCCGCCAGGAGGTCGCAGAGTTTAGAATACCTCTTCTGAGGCTGGTTTTGTTGTTGCTGCTGCTGTCAATAAAAGTATTTCTGGGACGACTCTTCTATTTATTTTGGCTGTTTTGGAAAAAAACTCACATACTACTCCTTTGTGGCGCAGTTCTTGTAATTAGACATTATATGACACACAACCTTTTGATCAGTAAAGGACATAAAATGTGCTATCACATTGTTGAATAAACAGACCTATTTAGCTGGAAACTATGAGAGAGGAAAAAGTTAAAACTTTTGCAAATATCTGTTAGACATGAGGTAAGGACCCAAAAAAGTATTCTCTTAATTAAGGCAGGGAGATACTAAATAATATCAGTTCATAGAAAATATGTGCAAAGTTTAAGAACAGATGGAAAGATGAGATAATTCTGAACATGGAAGAATCCATACAGCCTGTAGAGTCAATGCATGGTTTATGTGTTTTGATTATGGATTGAGCCAGAGTTTGATGAGCAGTGGTGTGTGGTACAGATAGGGGGGTGAGGAATGAGGGTTGCCTAGCAATCCAGAAGCCATCCGAGCAACGAGACCTCATCTGAAGAGATCCCTTGGTTGGTGGCATTACCAATAGCCCACTCAACGGAGCCAGAAAGGAAAGAGACTGGGGCAGGCTGGATTGGCACAGATTTACTTTGTTTCATAATTTTGTTGAATGCTGACTGTCTTATCCTGAGCTTATATTTTTCCATTTTCTGCTTCTGCTTTGTTATTGCAGTGGCTGGCAGGCAAATCATGGAGAGAGAAAGGAGAGAAGTGGACTGGAGCTGTACACACAGTAAGTATTCAGGCTCCTGAGTCAGTAAGAATTTAAGTCAAGTTCTGATAGTAAGATCTGCTCTTCCAAAACATTTCAAGTACACAGTATGGTACTATCTACAAATTTCTGAAAATTATTTGTCTTGTATAACTGAAATTTTGTGCACTTTGCTAACCACCATCTATTTGTTTTCTCTAGCATTAGATTGAATGAATGAATAAATGAATGAATGGATGGGTGGATGGATGGATGGATGGCAGGCAGGAGGAGGAGAATCCACAGTGCACAGTGACCACATCCAAATCTGAGCACACCCCTTCCCTAGCTGAATCCCTAGGCAGGCTATTCAACCTCTATAAACTGAAATTTGGTCAAGCTAAAATTGCATCTACTATAAAATAAAAGTAATAATGGTCCTTTCTTCTGGGTTGGGTGAGGACTGAATGATCCAATGCACGAAGCCAACATAACCTATACCAGGGACAAACTTCTCAATAAAATTCAGTTGTTATTTCTCAGGGGAAAAACCCTCCAAGACTGAGGGAGCTGAAATTATTTAAGAATTAAGAATGATCCAGAAACACTTGAAATGTGTTTATAAATTTTTATCATAGGTAGTTTGTGTTTCACCTGAAGTTAGTGCTAACTATGTAATTAGATAAATGCATTGAAATATAATTGTGTCAAATTTTAAGTACCACATGCTAGACACTTAACAGACAAGTTTTAGTAGGAAGACAAGTTAAATACCTTTGAATTTTTTTCTTGCACATCAGTACAGATTTTTAATATATTTTTTGTCTAAATTATGTCAACCAACATAACCTGCCTCACCTACATTGCCGTTCTCATGGAGGTACCAGTGGCGTCTACTGTGTGAATTCCCGAACTCACAGTCCATATTTTCAGCCTTGAAGCTGTTGCATTCTACACTACCTGTTTTAAAAATTAATTTCTTTAGCTGTCATGGCCATATTTTCCTCTTGTTTTTACAAAGCTCTGATCATTGCTTATTTATCTGTTTTTCTTTTAGCATTTTCTTCTTCTGTAATAGCTTTAATGATCTCCAGGTTCTAATCATTGGTCTGTTGCTCCTTTCATTTTACCTGTTTTTCTTAGATGATTTTATTCTCTCTAATGTCTCTTGGGCAACCACTTCTAAATCTGCATCTCCAGATATTTTATTTTCAGACATACAGGAGACTCGATATCCAAAGGGATCATCTCCATTCAAAGCAGCCCCATCACAAACACAGTTCTCTTCTTCTTTGCCTTAACTTGTGATATCATCATCCACCCTTTCACTCCAACCTGAAAGCCTGCAAATAATTTTCCCCTGCTCTTTCATCATGCCTCATATCAAAGTCTAGTCAAATAGACTTTTTAGTTTTTCTCCATTTGTTCTAAGTGTACAAGTCATTACCCCCATTGCCTGCATCACATTTTTATTATTTACATAGTTTTTTTTAATGTCCTCTATTCTCCATTCTTCAACAATGATGGTATGCTCAAATCCTTCAGGAACACTTGTTACCTGCTGGTCTTCGCTCCTAGTACATATATTAACTTTTATTCCTTCATGATAACGCTCGGAAAGCAAGTTCTCCTATTGTTTGCATTTTACAGATGAGATAATTGAGGCAGAGAGCGCATAAATAACTCACTGAAGCTCAGAGACCATCATCAACAGAACGAAGTGATGACCCGGGCAGCTGAGTGCCAGAGCCCACTTTGCTTCCTCTTGTCGGAGTCATCTGTGTCCAGGCGTCTGTGCTGTCTGTTGCCCACACAGCCAAGATCAGTTCTTTTAACACAGTCCACAACCTCCAGTCTCCGCATGCTGATGCAGATCACTGGTCTTCCTTCCACTTCACGTTCCACTCTAGCCATTCTGCTCACTGCTCTTGAGTTATACGCCTTCATCTGTAAGAATGGCCAGTCCCTTAACTTTGCATACCTCTGTGTAATCAGTATCTATTTTCTCTGTTCTTGTACAGATAAATTCGTTGAACATGGAGCTCTAACACTTCAGCTGTTTTTTTGGAAGCTAATGCTCAAGAAGAATTCTAAGATGCCCTCCGTCTCAGGTTTCTGGTCCTTGCTACACACACGTTTTTCTAGTTTTTCCACCAAACACCAATCTAGGTATTGCTGTGGAGGCCTTTGGCAAATGCTGGATCCCAAATCAGTTTCTCTATAAACGGAGAAATTACCTTGCTGGATTGATCTCGTCATACCTGTGCTTCTAAAAGCCCAGAATGCTTTGTAGCTCATCATAGAAGAGGAAGAAAAGAGATTCCAGCCATGAGGACGGGATGCTCTGTGTCCAGACTGAAGATGTGGGGGCCTTGTAGCAAGGAAAGAGGGCACCTCCAGGGGAGGCCAGCAGGCACACGCTGATCTCTTCCTACAACTGCAGAAAACTGCAGAGCAAATAGTAAGAACCTGGACTTGGAAGTTTTTAAACATAAGATCTTCAAGTAGAGAAAAATTTGCTTTTTCTTTCCAATCTGATTGCATTTTACCCACTTTTTTTTTTCTTACTTTTCTAACTGGAACTTCTAACACAGCCTCAAGTGGAAGAGGCAAGAATGGACACACTTGTCTTTTCGTTCTGGTTTAGGGGGGAGCCTTTCCACTAGTGTTGTGGATTAAAAACTGGTGGTCAATTTAACACCAGTTGAATTAAATCAGCATGGTGCTGAGCATAGATGTTCCACTGGAGGGAAGTTGCCAGCATAAATAGAGACCTTGAGAAGATGAGCTGGGCGTTGTGGGTCTCTCTAAGTGCTGCTGTTTGAGCCGTTGGTTCTCCTGGAGGAGCTCGTCATGACCAGCTTCCCCAGTGTGAGTTCCACCATTACCATAGGAGGAGATCCGGACCTTGTGGGTGAGAGTGGCTGTGATTCACTTAGGGGGAGCTCTGGCTCCGGAGGGGAAGATGTGTGCTGTTTCCTCTCCAGGAGAAGCTTGTCACCCTGGCTTTCTGGCATGTACTTGACTATTCTTATTGTCAGAGGAGCTCAGGGCCTCCGTGTCACTGAGGATGGCTGTGGTGCTTTTCAGGACAGCCCTGGTCCTTGTTCTGAGTGTGACTTCTCGCCTCCAGTGTAGAACCCTCAACCTACCAGCCCAGCTCCTTCACCCCACTGGCATAGCCTTTCTAGCTGCCACCATTGACCTTTGGGCCTTCCCGGTGCAGATCCATAAAAACAGACTGGTGTGAATCCTTCTCATGGGCTCTAGACCTCTGGTTGTATTCATGGGAGGCACTGTCATGGGCTCTATGTCTTCATCTGGACTCATGCAGGACATTGCTGTGGGATCCAGGCTCTTGGCTGAATATTCCGAGTTTTCGTGTTGTGGACAGATTTCCTGCACTTTCTTGTGTTAACTCTGGGTGTCCATCATAAATAATATAATAAATTCTGTGTCCTGATTCTAATTGTTCTCCTCACAACCCCTGACTCCAACAGCTGCTAACTGGGTTTTCATAGATGTCCATTATGAGGCTGAGGAACTGCCTCTCCACTCCTGGTTCATTGCATGTTTCCATTATGAGAGACTTTGTAGAATGATTTTCTAAACTGGATTGAAATGATCATGTGTGCTATTATTTAATCAGTAGATATGCTACAGTACATTAGTTTATTTTGTGATAGGTTTAAAGGCTACTTTTCCTGTCTGGTTTTATCCCTACTTCCCCGAGGTATGTGTAATCCTTTTCCATACATTGCTATCATTGCTACCAAGTATGACACTGAGGATTTTTATGCCTATAATCATAAATAATATTAATGGATTATTTCTTTTTTGGTGTGTCTTTGTCTAGCGTTGGTGTAACAGTAACACTGGCCTTATAGAATGAGTTGAAAGTGCTATTTTCTAGGATAGATTTTTGAAAGATTTTTACTAATTCTTCTAATATTAGGTAAAATTTACCAGAGAGACAATCCAGTTCTACTAATTTTTTTTTTGGTGGCAAATTTTAAATTAGCTACTAAAACTCTTTACTACACATAAATCAATTCATAGCTTTATTTCATTTTGAATCACTTTCAGTAACTTGTTTGTTACTAAGAATTTACTCATTCAGATTACACTGTCTAATTTGTTGGTGTTCCCTTACACTGCTTCTTTTTGTTTCTGGAAGATACAGTGCCGCTTCTCTCATCTTGATTTTAGTAATTTGAACCTTCTTAGTTTTTAGCAGGTCATGTTGGGGAGCAATGTATAGACATTGACTGCATCTAGATATCTTGCTATGAAGTTTTTTATTTCCTTGTTGATTTTTGGCTAGTTTTTTTATGTGTTGAAAGTGGTCACTGAAATCTCCAACTGTTGCTTTCAATCTTTCTTTCTTTCTTTCTTTCTTTCTTTCTTTCTTTCTTTCTTTCTTTCTTTCTTCCTTTCTTTTTCTTTCTTTCTTGTCAGTTCTGGTTTGCCTCTTTTGGGACACTGTTATTAGGTGCATATAAATTTATAATTCTGTGTTCCTGGTGAATATTAATACAACTACAACAGCACTTTTTGTTACTGTTTGCTTGGTATTTTTCCATGATTTTATTTCAATCTCTTTGTGCCTGAAAATATAAAACATGTTTCTAGACTTTCCATGTAGGTAGGATATTTATCCATTCTCCTAATCTCTGTGTTTTGACTAGAGATGTTTCATCCACTTATACGTAATTACTGACGAAATAAAATTTATGTTGACCATTTTCTTATTTGCTTTATGTGTGTTTTACTGTTTCTCTACTCCTTATTTAAATTTTTCTTTTGTGTTAAGTACGTGTTTTCTAGTGTAACATTCTGCTCTCCTTGTTGATTATTTAACTGTATCACTTCATTATTTTCTTAGTGGCCACCCTGACTTATACATATTAACATCTTAAAACTGTCATTGAGGTTGATACCAGCTTAATTTCAGTATATTGATTAACTTCAAAACTACAGAAAAACTTTTATCCAATCTTGCTCCATTCTCGCCCAATACTTTTTGCTATTCATTTTGCACAAATTGCATATTTACACATTATAAACCAATTAACACAGATTTTTTTTTTTTTTACTGGGGATTGAACTCATGACCTTGCTCTTGCCAGGCAGGCGCTTAAGCAACTGAGCTAAATCCCCGGCCCAATTAACACAGATTTTAAATTATTGTTGTTATCTGGACATGTGGTGCACACCTGTAATCCCAGTATCCAGGAGGCTGAGGCAGGAGGATTGTTGCAAGTTCCAGATCAGCCTGGGCTGCAAAATGAGCTCAAGTCAGCCTGAACTGCATAGTGAGACCTGTCTCAAAAAGACAAAAAGAAAAATAAAGAAATTGTTGTTGTTATCTTCTAAGTCTGACAGATGAAGAGAATAACAAAAAATATATTTAAACTATCTTCACATTTAATTATATAGTTACCACTCCCAGCTTTTATTATTTCTTCATTTGGATTCAAGCTATGATGTGAAATCCTTTCCTTGCAACTTGAATGATTATTTTATTGTTTCTTGTAAGACAGGTGTCTTAGTGACAATTTTTCCAGTTTTATTTGTCTAGTAATATCTTAATTTTTCTGTCACTTTTAAGGGTTATGGAATTGTTGGCTGACAGTGTTTTTTTAATTTCATCACTTTGAATACATTATGTTCAGTTTTATTACTGGGTTTCTGATGATAGGTTAATTGCTCACTCATTTTAGAACCCGAGTAGATGATGAGGAGTTTTTCTTTTGCTGTTTCCAGCAGTCTTTTATCTTTGGCTTTTGACAGTGTGACTGGTATGGATAAACATTTTTACTTTTTCCTTTTAGAATTGATTGATCTCCATGAATGTTTTAGATAATGTTTTCCATCATGATTTACAGTTTATCATAACTATAATATTTTGAGCCCTTATTTCCTCAAGTATTACGTATACTTCTTTTTCTTTTCCTTCTTGAATTTCCTTTTGTTTCCTTCTTGAATTTTTCCTTAATTTCCTTAATGGAAATTATGAGTATATTCTTATGCTAGACAATGTCCCATGGATCTCTAAGCCTCTGTTCATTTTTGTTTAATTTTTAAAATTTTATTCCTGACATTAAGTATGGCAACTGATTTATCTTCAAGCTAACAAATTTTATTTCAATGTGCCAACTCAACTCTACTGTTGAGCTCTCTGGGTGAATTTCTATTTTATTTGAAAATGTGAGTACATTTTTCAACTTAAGAATTTCTCTTCGATTCTTTTTATTGCTGTTCTCTATTTGATGAGATACTGTTTTTCAGCTTTCTGTCCTCCAAGCAAGATTTTCTTTATATTTTATAGATGCCACGTTACAGTCTTTGTCTGCTAAGCCCAACCTTGACGCATTCTTAAGGGCGATTTCTACTGACTGCTTTATTCTTCTGCTTGGGACACACTTTCCTATTTGTTTTTGTATGTCCTATGATTTTTGTTGTAACATGGAGATTTTATGTAATATAATTGCATGGTTGGAAATCAGATCTCCACTACCCTTTCAGGGTTGTTGTACTGTTGTTTCCTGTTCTTGCTGTTTTCACTTGTTTAATGTCTTTCTTGGATGAATTCTGTATTGTCTGTCGTGTACAGGAACTCATACCACTGTCAAGCTAGGTGAACACCCAGCTAATGATAAAATAGATGTTTCATTAGTTGCTTTTAACCAATAAGTTTCTGTCCTTTGCTAAAGGACTCTGCAGGTCGGGGTACACTTTCAGTGTGTCAGCAGCTTAAACTCTGCCTTAGCCTTCACTTCCTCCTTGTTCAGCACCCAAGGTTACTCAAAGGTAAGAGACAAAGTCCTTTCTGGTCTTCTCTTGGCATTTATTTATCCCAGGTTTGTGCTGGAGGTCTTGACAGTCTCTGATAGATGTCTAATTACCCAGCTAAACCTTTTTTGTCTTGTCTCTTTTCTCCAATAGGTACTTCTACACCTGGCAGTTGTACTATTAGCAAGTGTGGCTGATTATTTTTGACAAAAACTCTGTGAATAGAGATTTTCTACTGTGGGAGTTATGAGTTAAGTCAGGTGATGACAGGCCTTGTGAATGGAGTTTTTCCAGGGAGCCAGCAGACAGAATAAATAGTGATGGTTCTCTAGGGATGGAGCTTTTTAAGGTGCTCCAAACTCAGGCTGCTTCTTTCCCTTACTGTTGGGTGGCCTTGTTTCACAGTTGCCATGGGTACAGCACTGCTGGTTTTTAATGGCTCCTGTACAGTTCGGGAGGGAAGACCAGGCCCAGGCCGAGCTAGGACACTGCAGAGCTTGTGACCAGCATGTAGGCATTTTCCTTGGTGACAGCTCTTGAATCCTTGCAAGCTGTTAGTTAATTTCCAGAGTTCTGGAAAAGTTGAACTTGACAGTCTTTGCTTGTGTTTCCACTGCTTTTACAGGGAGGTAGATTTTTGGAAGTCTTTCTCCACCATCCCAGAAGGCTTAATTCTCTTACTGACTTTCACTTTTTCCTGCTTTCAGCAGGCACATGACTTTAAATACCTGAGTCCTAATTTCTTCATCTGTAAAACTAAAATTATAACATAGGTTTCACTGGGTTGTTGTAAATATTAAGTGGGAAATTACTGTAAACCGTTCTCGGAATGTGGCAGGCTCTGAGGAGAGGCTATTTCCCTAGTCTCTCTTTTGTAATTCCAGTTCATTTTACACCACTTAAATCTTTCCGAAGTCTTGCTTCAAAATCAGCAGTGTTAAAGTCTGCTACTCTACTTAGCTTTCCGTGTTTTCTATAATCTTACCTCAATTTATAGTCCTCTCTATGGATGGTCATTAATGCTGAGATTCAACTGAGCTGTTTTATTCACTAGTCTTTGAATTGCAAATAATGTACGGTTTTATTTCCATATAGTTATATGTTTTTTACTGGATTTGCCTTTCCCTGTGCTCTGCTCTTTCCCTGGTATTTTGCAGGCTATTTTTTTTTTTTTTTCCCTCTAGCCGAAGCCAGAGCAGAATCAATGAATCATGGCATTTCTCACTGTAGTGAAAGGTAGAAATATTTGGTCCTTGAAATAGCAGAGTTATTTTTGGGTCCTCCACCTCTTAATTAAACAATCTTTAAATTCCTCTGTCTTCAGACCATACACCTTTCAGGACACCAAGTACCCACCCTTATTAAACGCCCAGTTTGAAGCTCTGTTCCTTTCTGCAAATGACTGCTGTAAATTTATTTAATTCCTTTATCTTTTGACCTCATTCATTGCTTTATCTAGACTTCCATACTAGCATATTAGTACAGTGCTTTCTTGGGTTGAGCTATAAATATCAGAAGTAAACATGATTTACAAAGATTTTAGCATAAAAATAAGCACCATTTCAAAGCAGGATTAATAAAAGGAATTCTTATGCAGTTTGCACCTGCATAACTTTGTTCCCAGCTCCTAAATTAAAAGTAAAATATGTATTTTTAAAAATGCCATCTAGAGAGCGTCTGTTTTAGACATCATCAATTAAAGCATGCTGTGGAAGATCAGGAAGTCAATGCACGTGCGTTTCTACTTCCTGTAAGCCCTGTGTGTTTCGCTATGCTTGGGTATGTTACCATATTCTGCACTTTTTAGGTTTATATTGTATTCATTGTGAAACTGAGCTTTTCATCTGAGTAATGGAGTCTTTATACTCCTTTAGGATATTGAACATGTTGCAACATTTATTCTACGAATGTGCAGTCCGCCCTATTACATGGTTGTGCCTTCATTTATATAGCCTAAGTCCCATTGCAAAGCACGCGTATCATCCATTTTCCAGATATGTACAATACACTGCTGATCCTATTTTTAATCTTGTTTTTTATGTACCCATTTTCCATTGTTTCTTCATTCAGTTTATGAATAAAAGGTGACAAATTTTTAAAAATTCAGTTATATAATCATTGGTTATCATGTTTACCAGGCATACAGGAGTTCCATTGAATGTATATTGAACTTAATTCAGGTCTCTCCTAAAATTAAAATGAAATGTTTTCCCCCCAGGGTTTTGAAAGTTGCATTTAGATAACATCTGAAAAAGACATGGTATCAAAGAGTGCACTGCATTACTAATTTCATTGTTGAGGCAACTTCCAGCAACCACTGCTACCATAGCATGGCTTTTATGCTTTATTACCTTTTGACATAAACGACTACTTACAAAAACTGAAAACACTTTGAAAATGTCAGAATAGTGCTAGCTTCTACACATCTCTGGCTTTATGGACTCTAGCAGATCTTGAGGGTTAGAGCATATTGCTATTAGGAATTCTCAACATGTATCGTTTTGAAACAATGTATAATAAAAACTTTTTCAAATATTTCATTTATTGGCAATAGTCTTCTGAATTATACATGTAAAAATTTAAAATGTGGGTTACCGTGACCATAATGGCAACACCACTTCACTGATTATAATGATGGTCTTCTGTGTGTTCAAGAAAAATAGAGACTCTGCATGCACATTGTAAATGCAGACTTTAAAATAATCACTATTAGCTAGCTAGCTAGCACCTTTTACAGTATTTCCACACAACATGCAGAAACAAATGACTTCATAAAATGGATTAAGACTGGAAGAGTCTATTTTTAAGAATCTACCTGAATATGCGCTTAGGGTAAAGGAGAGGCAGAGTGCATTAATAATTCAAAATGCTACATTTGTACTTGCCTAATTAAAAAAGGACTCTTCTCCCAATCTGCCAAGTGGAGTGGAGTGTCTGTGTGCTATTAAAATCTCTGCACCATTAGCTTTCCTCTTCTCTGGAAATGTTTAACAGAGAAACAAATGCTAGTGTAAATACGCCAGGGCTTTGCAAGGGATAGACAACTAAACAAACATTTATTAAGGCCTTACTGCAGAGCGGGCACTGCGCTAGGTACACGGACCTAAGATCAGTGAGATGTCACATCTTTCTTTGATGAATGTATAGTTTAGAGACAGAAACGGACACACGAAGAGGTAATTTTTAGCTAGGTGTGGTGGCACACACCTGTAATCTCTGCCTCAATCTGGAAGGTTGAGGCAGGAGGATTGCACTTTTGAGGCCAGCCTGTGCAGCTTAGTAACTAGTGGGAACTTGTCTCAAAATAAAAAAAAAATAATAAAAAATAAAAAATAAGCCAGAAAAGGGGTGGAGTTGCACCTTAATGTAGAGGTCTTAGAATCAATTCTAGAACCAGAAAAGAAGTCATTTTAAAATACAGTTTAACAGTAGTATTTGGAGAAATGTACTGAGCCAGGCTGACATGGTAAGGTAATGTTTGAAAGAATCTTAGTCATGGTTTAGATCTATAAAGTCACTCCCCAAAGTCTCATGAGTTCAGAAGCGGGACTTTGGATGTTGACTGGACCATGGTATTTATCCACTGGTCACTTTCGAGTTGTTAGGCCTGGATGCAGGTGGTCACTAGGGTGCGACCTGGAAGGGTGTTGGCTTGTGCTCAGGGCCTCCCTTCTCTCTCCGCTTCCTGGTTGCCATGGAGCGAGCGGCTTTCCACCGCCAGACCCTTCCGCCATGTGTCTGTCTTGGAGCCAGCAGACTTTGGACTGACGCCTCTGAAAATAGTGAGGTAACTTCTCCTTGAAGTTGTAGTGTCAAGTATTGCGTTCCAGATGTGAAATCTGAGTAATGCAGTCTTCAAAGGCAAGAGCTAGCCATGTACGGAGCAGGTCAAGCAGTCCCAAAGACACGAACGTATCCAGGGGGTTCTGGTCCCCCTTTGGCTGATTGCGGAGCATGGTCCTGCAGACTACGCTCTAAGGTCCGGCCCCTGCAGCTCTGACTTGGACTTTCGTAACTTTTTGTAATTAATTTAACCAAACGAGATTCTTTTCTTTCATTTCTACCTAAAAAATCAGTGCTGTTTTGAATTTGTTTGCTCAGAGGAGGCATTTTTCAGCAACTTGTTCGAAGGTGCTGCATTTTATCCTTGAACTGTTGGTCTAAGGGTGACTGGTTCTCCTCATATCTTCCTTTACTCACAAGTTGTCTAAGAATCTCACAGCCCTGTACTGCTTTCGAGTGTCCTGATCTTTCTCCCTGGTCGTCAGCAGCTACAGACTGCGGAGTAGCTGGAGAGAGCTGGGGTTCCCCTCGGGCTGCTTCTTTGTAGTCTGGCCCACAGTTAACGCAAACCAAAGGGCGCAGGGTCAGCTGCGCACGCAGGGCTCCCCCCTCCGCACTGAGTTCCCTTCTGGCTAATTGAGTTTCCAGCGCTCCTGTGCGTCCCACGTTTGGGTGGTGCTGCTCCCTCCTTTGTGCTCCTTGTTGTAACCAGTTGCGTCTGCAGACTGTGTCAACAGGAGCTTCCTTCACCCAAGGCTCCCCGTCCTCCACCCACACTGTTTTCTGTCTTTGCTTTGTTCTTCTACAGTAGGGACCTCATGCCTACCTGCTACTGTAGAAGAGACAGAAGAGGTCCCAGGGGCTCAGATGGAAGTGTCCAGTAAGTCCAGAGAAGGTGTGTACCTGGAGAAAAACACATGAAAGTGTGGAAATATTATATCCCAATCACTTGCAAAAGCATTTTGGGAATACCTGGTATAGTAGTCTGTGCAATTGTTTAGTTTAACTGAATGAAGGATATATATCAAACAGACATCTGAAAAATATTGTTCTGGTTCTGGCCATAAGCAATGTCCCAGTTGCATATCAGACCTGAAATAAGCAAAGAGATCAGCTCGAGCGGCTCCAGTTTAGAAGTTGTTAGGCAAAACAAGCCCCATGGATAATAAAAGAATGAAGATAAATAGTTTAAACTTTTTTTTAACTTGTTGGACAAGGGGCCCCTAAGTATATTCAAAAGCACTTAGACTTGTGGTATTTCTGAGACACTCCAAGGAATGGTTTGCAACTAAGAAAGATAATTTTGAGTAGAGGTTGCATTTGGGAAAGTCCCAGTGCAGTGATATTCTGCATCAATCTCAAAACTGATCCCTAGCTAAGAAAACTAGCAGTTGTTGCTTAGCAGCTATCACTTGGCAAGCAAAATACCTATTTCAGAGGGGAAAGTGCTAGGAAATCACCGAACAGTTCATTTGCTCATGACCCCAGAAGGAGGTGTTGAGATGTAAGCATAATCTTGAGAGACTGAACAAAATCTACTCCTGAGGGTGAGCAGGTTGGAAATAATTTCTGCCAGGGGATCACAAGCCTGCAGGGGATCACGAACCCGCTTACCCCTCGGGGCAGCACTCCGGAGGCGCAGACTGTGGTCTCCTTGGATCACTCAGGAAACTCTCAAACACCAGATTCCCAAATTCTGGATCTTTGAGAGTGAGGCCCAAGAATGTGACTTTTTTTTGCAATCGCCAGAGTAGTGGCTAGATCCATTACCATTTGGAAACACTGAACTCTAAACACTAGGTCCTAGGTGTAGTACTGACCCATAAATACTCAGGCGTTTGGTCATTCAAAGCAATGGTGTAGTAGATTATAGGAAGTAAAAAGTTCATAGAACGTATACATCTGTTCATGCAAGGACTGAGGAATTCATTGTTACTTCAAAATAAGAATATAGGGCCAGGGATTTAGCTCAGCAGCACAAGCACCTGCCTGGCAAGCACAAGGTTGTGAGTGTGATCCGCGGTACCAAAAAAACCAAAACCAAAATAAGAATATAGATAGCAATCCAGAATGATCTCCACTTAGATTTTTGCTTGTTGTAAAGATATCTAAATAATTCTGTACAAATGAACTGGAGTTAGCCGGAAGTGAGGAGCTCAGGAGCAGGGGAAATTATGGTGCTCACAGAGAAGCCCATTTATATTTACAGCTATAAACGTCCTGATTTGCAGAATTTTCTAATTTCTGTGGTGTGACATAATTTTGCATTGGTTAATTTTAAGCAATTGATTTAAGCAATTGTTTATCCACTGTTTAGCAGAGTTCCTAACATTTAATAATTGACATCTGAATAAATACCAGCTAAGTCAGTTCCATACATTTTGTTACATATTGTATTAAATTATATTTTTATTAATACATCATTATTACTCTACCGGTCAATATCTGTATGTCTATATATTTTTCTTCCTTGCTGCTTTTTGTAAAACGTTATTTTTTAACTTTGACTGTTTATTTTAAAACCTTTTATTAGTGTGTGTTTATGGCACATAATGGTGGTGTTTGATGTGTCAATATAGCCAGTACACTTTTCATTCAAATTGTTTCATGTTCTTAATCTGTTTTAAAAGGAATAAGTATACCTTATAGTAGAAGTGGAAAAGTAATAATAACCACAAGATGAGATAATTATTTTGAAAAGTATTTTTAAAACTAAATGGCATCGGTAAATCAGATACCATCCGATATATATTCAAATATTTTTCTCTTTTGTAAAATAACTTGGTTCAAAGACCTGGAGATTAAGGAATTTTCTGGCTCAGGTGCCGGAGAATTCTAAATAACTGCTTGATACTCACTGAAAAGTGGAGTCTGATGTGCTCTGGCAGCCCATAGGTCTGCGAGAGAAATAATTGTTGTATAATTTACTGAAAAGAGAGGAAAGACATAGAAGAAATCTAGGATCTAGGAGGATTTTAAAATAATGCCCAAAGATCCTCTAAAGGATCTAAAGGTTAGTACCCAACGTGTGAGGAAGGGGTGATATTTCAAGACACCTCCTCAGATCCTCTGGCCTCTGTCCCTGCCTCTGCCAATCTCTTCTGCCCTTTCTTCCCTTAAGAAGCATTTTGTTAGGAGACAGGCATAATAACAGGTTGGTGTTATGATTAATTTCACTTCCCCAAAATACTATTTCAGAGGAATTTAGGAGCCAGGAATTTAAATTTTCAAAATACTGTTAAATTGTCCCTCTAGTGAGTAATTCAGCTCATCTCATGTGGGTTAATTAGCAGGGAAATATATTGTGGTGACAACAACCAGAAGTGTTAAACATGTGGATTCTCTGCAGGTGTGGGCTGAACTTGTGGCCCCCAAAATTTGCATGGTGAAGCCCGAGTGATGATATTGGAGAAAGGACCATTAGGAAATAGAGTTAACAGTGTAATCAGAATGGGATTCTTGCCTGACAGGACTAGTGATCATGCAAAACAAGGAGGACACAGCGGTGGTTCCTCTCCTCCTCCTCCTCCACAGGGAAGGTCACGTGAAAACAGAAAGAAGAGAGTCATCACCAGAATCCAGCCTGCTGGCATTTTGACCTTGGGTTTAGCCTGTTTTTAATGATTTTATATGCTTGAAAATAATAAAAAGTCATTCTTGCAGCATATATACGAGAATTTCCTTGCTAGTATTTTCCATTTAATTTTCAAAAGGCTATTAAATTAGTAACATTGTTTGCCCTGCATTACAGAGAAAGGGAGGAGAGTTTAAGAAACCTAAACTCACTATCATATACCAGCAGCCAGATTTGGATCCATCTTTCTGGTTCAAGAGCCCAAGTCTCCCTCACTGTGATATACGGATAATTCACAAATGCAATGCAATTGTTTTATGCTTCTAGATAAGGTTTAGTTCCTCAAAGTGAAACTTTACCTAATTTGATTCTCATTCTTTTTCATGTAGTTACCATTTATCTCAGTCCATTTGTATAGCCATAGCAACATACCTGACACAGAGCAATTTATAAGTAGAGAAATTGCTTGTCATAGTTCTAGGAGCTGAGAAGTGCAAGGACAAGTCACTGGCATGGTTAGCTATCTCTTGAAGGCCTCTGCCTGCTGCCAGGGCAGTGCTTTAGTACTAGCAGGGAGGAATCCTCTGTCACTGCATGGAAGAAGGGAAGGGAGGGTGAGAAAGAAGGAGCCACACTTCCCTTGTCAACTTCTTTCCCTTTTTATTCTACCTGGGCTACAAGCCTATTGGTTGGTGCCTATTGGTTGGTGCGACCCACGACTGGAGTGTGTCTTCCTCATTTGCATATGGTGGCCTTTGTGTCAGTCCGGTCTAGAAACAGCTCACAAACCCAGAGCTATGGTTTATTCATCTCCTCGGTGTTTCTTATTCCATTTAGGTTGGCATATCTCAATTAATGATCACAGACACAGTCAAGTCATAGCATCACTTACGCATATTCTTTCCAATGGGACAGAGGTATAAAAGGATAATACAGTGGCACCTTTGTGCTTAGACCCAGTTTATTCTAAATTTGTATTCTAACACCAAAAAGTTCAAGAACCAAACATGTTTTTCCCATAAGAAATAATGGAAAATCCATTAATTGGACATGAGGGCCCAAAATCACACTTAAAAATTCATTTTCTAAGGTCTTTAACAAATTTTACAATGATTTCTTTCTTTATCTCTTATCATGGTTCTCACAGTTTTCCTCTTAGCTTTACTGCTGGCATCACTAACTTTCTTTAGAACCATGGTTGCAATATTTTATGCAAGTGCAAAAACCCCCCACAATGACGGATGTTTTAACACACTAACACAAGCACTCTATGTTGTCTGGGTGAAAGCGGCACTTCACCAGAAGTGTCACCGCTTTGTCTGCGGCAAGGTACGTGCATAACTGTTCTTAGTTCCTGAAAGTTTTGTCAAGTCAGATTCTTGGTTTGACTATTGAATAAAGTTAGGAATGTTGAGCAGATTTTTTCAAATTTTGCTGCTCCAGTAGTGGAAAGTTCAAGCTTGGAAACATTGGACAATGAAGGTATCACTGTATTGGGATTAAAATAAGTTTCTTTAAACTTTATCACTTACGATCTTCACATCAGCTTTAGCCATACTGAGCCTCTGGTGGATGTGTTGCACATTCCCTGGGAAGGAAAATGCTTGAAAATCATTCATTCAAATCATTGCATTCTTTACTAAAAATGAGTGGGCTGAGTGAATCTCCACCCAAGATATTGTCCCTGTTTTATGACTACATAAATATCACTACCTGAAGAAGTCAAGACTTTTCTTGTTTATTATCATTTGTTTGTGTTGAAAACACTCAAAATCCTTTCTTCTACTTTTTTGAAATATGCAACACATCCTAGTTATCTATCATCACTCTACTGAGCAGCAGAAACTCAAGAATTTGTTTTTGATTTCTAACTGTAGGTGCTGACACGCCCTCTCCGTTTCCCTGCTTGCCCCTGTTCTCTCTGGCTTTTGGGTATCATTACTCTACCACTAACTTCTGGGCGATGTCCCTTTGTGGACAGCACTGCTGAGTGGTTTGGTGGTGCTGGCCTTCTAGAAGTGCTTAGCTGAGTTCTCACCATACTGACCTCCTCCTCTTCCCATGCCGCTGTGAATGGCAGGGTTTCGTTCTCTTTATGGTGCTTACCATTCATCTGCACATCCTTCCCATATGTTCTCTACCCACCTTTCATCAGCTGCTAAACACTTAGCTTGTTAGCATTTTGTGAGTAGAGCTGCCTTGTACTTGGGAATGTGAATTTCTCTTCAACATTCTGATTTCATTTCCTTTGGATATTTATACAGCCAGGAGATGGCTGGATTACTCTGTTTAAATTTTTGAGGAATCTTTATCCTGTTTTCCATAATGGCTATACTAATTTACATTCCCACTGACTGTATTAATGGTCCCTTTTCTTCAAATCCTTGCCAACACTTGCTGTCTTCTGTCTTCTTGATAATGATCTTTCTAACTAGAGCTAAGTGATATTTCACTGTGGCTTGACTTTCGTGTCTGTGATTATTGGTAGTGTTGAGCGTTTTTTTTTTCTGCATGCATTTTGTCCATTTGCATCTTCTTCTGAGAGGTATCAATTTGGAATGATTGGCCAATTTTCAATCAGATTTTTAATCAAGCATTTGGAGTTCCTTATATATTCTGGACACTAACTCTGGTCAGAAGCGTAGTTTGCAAATATTTTCCTCCATTCTGAGACGGTGCCTGACCTTCCTGAGTCAAACAAAGGGTGACTTCAGTAGCCATCAAGGTCCTTCCTGTGTTTTCTAGGCTCGGCTTCCTCCCCTTTCCTTACCTCTGGCTCTTCACCTCCTTCTGACCCCTGTCTCGCCCCCTTGCTTGAAGTCTCAGCTTCCGGCCTTCCTGTGTTACAGTTCCATGCTAATCCCTGATGCTTTGCAATTTTGGTGCATTGGAAGACTCCTCTTTTTTCCTTTTTTTCAAAGAAATATTATGTAGAAACTGATTCTTGTTTTCAGTCATTGGAATTCAATACATTAGAGGTACAATTTCAAAAACTTACCTCTTCCTCTATCATAAATTCTATGTTTTGGGTTAGTAGTTTTTGGTCTGTTAACTTTTTAAACAACATTTTCCAGGATTTTTGAAAGAATACTCATACCATTCCAAATTTAGTCTGTGAACACTTTGCAATCTATTTAGCCGAGTCTATAAATTAAACACAGGTAGTATTCTTTTCAAGCATTGCCCTTGTCCCAAAGAAAATGACACCTTCAAAATTAAAAAAAGAGCATCTTTCCACATGGTAAACAATTCCAGTGCTGGCTGCTGTAGGCAGACGCTCCGCCTTCCCACTGTTTACATAGCATGCTATAAATTTAATGGCCCTCTGTCCCCTGACACGTTGTCCCAGGAGGCTGTGGCTTTTCACCTGCGCCCCAGCAGGCTGTCACTCTTTAGCTGAGCATTTCCCGGGGGAAAAGCCATATAAATATGGGTATCACCCCTTGCAGTGCTTCTGTTCAGTTTCTGACTTCTTTTCCTCTCCACTCATGGCCAATAGCTGCTTCTGTTTTTTAATAATTTATTCAACATTTTTAATTGTTTTCTGTCAGACAGTCTGACGCCAGATAATCTGTCGTAACCTGAAGAGGCCGGCTGGAGCGGAGAACCTGCTCAATGAGGGCTGGGGACGGGAAGATGTCACAGGTAAGAGGCAATGACACATTCTATCTTCTTCCACAGGCAAGGTTGCAACACGTTAATGAAGAATTCATACTTACTGTGGGTCACGCCAACAGAATTACATGTTTGAATTTTTATTTGCCATGAGCAAAATGTACCAGTGAGAGCGTTGGCACCAGGACAGAAGTTGTCTTGTCATTTGTCACCAGCAGTAACCTGGAATTGGCAGTGGTTCAAAACTACACCCCTGAACTGATAGATTTTGTTCTTTCCATGGCCCGGATACCTGACAAATAGCAGAAGATTAGCTCTTTGTGTCTCCACAAACATAACGGATATGCTCTTAGCACACTGAGACATTTATGCAGATTCCAATAAGTATAGACTGTGTGAGTTTAAATCTGTGGGAAAATTTATCATTACTCCTTTGCAACTTACATTCTACTTACATTGCCTCATTAAATGTTGTGGAGAAAAAGTAGTAAGAAATATGTACAGAAGAGGAAGGAAAAGGAGAAGGTCAATTTCTACGGGAGTTCACATAAAATGTATTTGTGAATAAGGAAGAAGAGAGAAAATGGGAAACAGGAGAGCAGCTCCTTTTGTGCACTGACCTGAGTCAGCTGGAGTGGTCAGCAGCATTTGTCAGCTCAGGTGCACAGAGGTAGGTGGGGGATGAGTCATTTATCACATTCATATTGTCGGTTGATATTTATGGTGAAAGAAAGTTTTTGCCCGAATCAAGAATCTGCCTACCACGTCTTTTTAGCACACAGGGACAGAGAGTCATCAAATAGCGCTGCCTCTGGGATGGTCACCTCACTGTCCTCCACAGGCTGAAGCCAATGCAGAAATGCTTTCATGATGGGCAGAGCCAACACTGCCTTGACACCAGCGACTTGACACACAAACTGTTCTCAAAGTGGGATGGTGGCCCAAGGTCTTTGGAACCCTTAGTCTGGAGTAATTCCTACCTGGGGGCTGTTCACTTTCTTTTCTTCTTCATTTATGTTCATGTCTCCTTACCACCAGCCATACATCTTAGAAACTGTTCATTGCAGCAACAGGAAGTAATTGTTAAGATTTCTTTTGGATTATAACATCCCTGTAAAGATTCTGATAAAGTGTAAGTGCTACAGCTTTGTTCTTGAGTGTGGATTCCTTTTTAATCTATTTTGAATTTATTTTTAGATACCCCTGCCATAAGGGTGAAAGTTAAACTGTATTTGTTTACACTGTATAGCTTACTGATAGATTTTAAATGCAGTTTATTGCACAGTACAACACTCCAATCATGATCCAATCTGCTGTCATCTCTTAGTCCAAGTGAGCAGATTTGAATTACCGCTCCAGGACAGGTAGACTTTGGCACTGAGTAATTAATTGCTTCTCTGTGAATGAAGCAAAGTTATCTTTCCCTTCTACTCTTTGGAATTCTTGACCAGGACTGTTACAGAAAGGGCAAGTTAAAACAAAAGCAGATAAATCCATTCACTGTAAGTTGCACTCACCATAGTGTCTTCATTAGCAGGGGAGGGCTCCACAGAGTTGGTTGAATGTGAGTGTTTTTATGCTACCTTGGACAAAGAATAGAGTTGTGGAGAAACATGACAGGGAATAGAGGCCAAGAGCTCAGGGTAATACAAGGGGAAATGGAGGAAGGCCATTCTTTCATATTCCTCTCAGCCTCTTCCATCTTGAGCATCAGGGTGTCTTTTTTCCCTCAGATAAAGGAAGGGCACCTCCCATGTGATTGTCTTGAGTCTGCTTGAGGGAAAATCAGATAATCTTTGCACCTGCTCTTCCTCAAAATTTTTGGGTTAAGCTACTCAATATTCTAAGCTGCCATATTCTGAGGGGCTGTCTCCTGAAGCCCACCACCTGTTGGATTACATACAGCCCTACAAACCTCAGCACTAAAGTCTGCCACGACCAATCAGAAAGTTCAGCCAAGAGCTGGCCTGTCATCCTAGCATGAGCCTTTGCACCATTTAACATCAAACACATACCTCATTCAGTTAAAGACCTCAGTCATAACTGGCATTCTCCATTTCATGTATCATATGAGAACAGTTTCCGGGGCTACATATTTGACATTTGTAGTCATTAAGCATTTGTGGGGTTTTTTTCCCTAGTGTCAATGAACTGGGTGAGAGGAAGTTCAGTCCTGAGTATCACAGCGTTAAGAGAAGTCAACATTGCTGATAATTGCTTAGGACCTGGAGCAGCTCAGGGACCACCTAGCAGGAAAATAGACATAATTACAAACAACAATCCCAGCTGTTAACAGCAGCACTCACAACACATCCTCAGCATGAAAAGATTGTTACTGATGCATCGGATGTTCAGCTGTGCACCTTTACCCTTTTGGATTCAGACACCAGTCAGTCTACAGACAGTGCCTGGATGGAGAGTACGAGAAGTTGGAATTAAAGTCCATGTCTTACCTTGTAGGAAAAACTTTTCATCAAATCATAAAGCCCAATAACTTAGTTTATGTTGTGGAAAAAAATTGTGTTATCAAAAGGTTGCATATCAATCAGTGTTGCAAATTCTCTTACCATACTTTAACATGTCCTATAGATGGCACTTGAATCATTGTTTATTTTTTTTCTCCACTGTATAAAGAACAACCCTTCCATGCAGGAAAGATTGTTCTCTGTGTTCTGCAGTTTCAAAGCCATTTAGGAAATACTTCATAGCTCCTGGACAGGAATTTATGACTTTCAGTAGGTAAGGGCTAAATTATGTCCAATTCTTCTCCAGGAAAATAATTATGACTTTATTTAGGAATAGTCCTTTCTGGAAACATGTATTCATTTCATTTCCTGTGAAGCATGCTTAATGTTGGAATTGTTTAGTAAATGTCCTCTCCCTCTAATTTCTCTTTGCCTCAATCTCTCACCAAGCCCACAAGATAACCAGCAACCATGACAAATCAAGTAATACAAAAAACAAACCATGCATACAAATAATAATTACAGAAGTCTGAAAGATTAATTCCAATTCTGAAACTGATAAAAATCGCATATAATTTAAACAAACATACTCTATGCTTCTTTGAAACAACCAATGTAATCAGAATACATTAAAATTTATAAGTAGGGCAGAGTAAGACAGGACTGCTTTCGCCTCTCCTCTGTATCCCAAAGCAGCACGGTCTAAAGATGAATCCCTCTCTGAAGAGTTTATGGACACATGTAAAAAAGGGTGTTTAATCTGTGACAAAGTCTTAGTACACAGGCTGCTTAAGGGACACAATACTGCTGTGAAATGTGGACAAATTGTTTTCTCTTGAAGAGGAGGAGGTGGGCTCTCTGACGTTAAGTGAGATTCAGCTGCTGATGACCGTTGAGAGGTAAAATGGTAGAACTGGCTGGCAGTAGGGGGGCGGCATGGTGGGTATTCTGGGACACATCTACTCCTAAGAGAAGGGGAAGCAAAGGGCTGTGTGTTTAGACGTCAACTGGAGTGGGGGGTTATACTAATGGCTCCTTTTCTCTCTTGAATAACGTATGAGTTTTAAAACACAAGGTGAAGTTTTTCTTAAAAGTCTGGAAAGTAGCTCCATTTCTTTTTCAAACCTTAGTGGTTTTTTCCAAATATGTTTTACTTCTTGCAAATGGTGACTTTTTTTTTAAGTGGGGAGGGACTTTAGTCAAACACTTAATTTGTCCATGTTCCATGACTGTGTCGGTGTAGAGCCCAGGAGCAAACTGGTGATGGTCGGGAAACCTGATTTCAAAGCTTCTCTTTCCCCAACTTCTGTGCCAACTAATCACAGCAGTTAAACCATTTTTGAATATGTCTCCAAAAATAATAAAGCTTATTAAATTCTCAGAGCACTGCCACATACATTTTACATGATTCGAACACTAATCCTTCAGGTAAAAAGGGAACATGTTCCATTATTCATAAGATGTGAACAGCACCTCATGGTTATTATAGAGTGAGTATCTTACACTGTGTAAAATATCAGAGTGCTAGGAGAATTTATAAGAGAATAAATATGAGTAGTTAGTATTCACGAAAGTTCTTCAAGGTCATATGTGGCCAAAGAAGTACAAATTACAAATACTAAGAAAACATTTTTACCTATCAAATAATTGAGAAAATAATACTTTCAATTTCATCTAAGGCAGGTGTTGGCAGAAAGTGTGCCCTTGTGTGCTGCTGGTATAGTTGTAATTTGTGACAATTACAAGTTTCCAAATGACATTTCAGCACTAGGAATTTATCCTGAGGGAAAATGGGGAATAAAGCCTGTAGATGGATTTCTGATGGGGTCATTTCTCAGGTGGAACACTAAGGACCTCATATATCTGAGCACAGGGAATCAGAGGCTGTTATCTTGGAATATGAGAACTGGACCAAGGCGTCCCACAAAGAGAAATGAGAGATGGAGGAACCCCAGGGACATAGCTTCCCTGGTCATCTTTACTATGTTTTTCGCGTTTTAGATGAGAGAAATGAAATGTTTGGAAGAAATTATTGAAACCCTGTCATTAAACCCAATCTAGTTATAACTGGCAAAGTTATACATGTTTATTATATGCATGAATGCATTTATTTAATATTAAAATTGTGTTTCAGAAAGTCTTTTAGTGCATTTATTGTAAGCACAAGACCAGTCTTACTAACAAAATAGAATGAGCCTGCATGATAATGATGGACTTAGCAGCTCACTGCAAAGCCAATAGATTTTGGAAGTTTAAAGTTATTTTTAAAACAATTGAAATGTACATATCTGATTAAACTGGTATAGATAATGCCCATTATTCTGATTTTAAGACTTGATGAAGCTGAGATTTCTGTTAGACTTAACGTCTCTGGTAGACTTAACACATTTGTTATCTGAAGAAAGCGAGAAAGATGGAGTTAAATGCTCCTCAAAGATGAATTGAAGTTTTAATTATTACAGGACATATGGGGGAAAGAGATGTTGAACAGTTCAATTCTAAGCCCAATTTTTAGTGATTGCTTTAAGATGCAATAGTACGCCTACTCAATTAGGAAGCTGTTGGTGTTTGTTTTCACCCGGCATAGATTTGGCTGCTCAAGTTCGAGTACTTCAAATTAATAAAGAGGAAAACTTTCTTTGCAGTCCTGAGTAAGACTCCTTTTGTTTTCATTTAAATAACATTGATGCTACCACCACCATCTAGCATGCTCTGCTAGTCCACAGCGGGTGAATGATTTGTGGTGCAAAGTAAAGGGTAGTTAATGAAATCTGCCAAGTTGAATCCAATGTGGTGGTATGTAGGAAATTCTCAGAGTTCACTTTCTGAGTTATGAGAGTAGGAATGGGCACCCTTTTGGCCATTAAAAATTTTTCTAATGAGCACAGTGTTGCTCCTCTTTCCAAGGTGACGCAGCTGTCTCTGAAGACGTTGCTCTTTCTTGGACAGTGACCCTTGTACTGCTCAGCCTTTCACAGCACCTTAGTCTACGGAATGTACTGTGTGTCTCCCTCCTTTCCATCCTCCCTTCCTTTCTCCCTTTGCAAGTATAGAGATCAAGCTGCTGGTGTTGGTCCAGAAAAGGTCAGTGGGAGACTGTGGCTTCTTGCAAGCAGCAGAGGGGTTGGAGCCCACTCCCCAGGATGTACCCTGGACACTGCCCTGTGTCCCCCAGGCCACAAAGCTCCCACTGAGTTCAACATGGGAAGGATCTGGTGATGTGTCCAAGGGCGAGGTGTCCCCAAGGGGGGGCACTGGCCTTCTGAAAGCCCACGGTGTCTGCCTCTGCATCTCTGTCCACCCAGCTTCTATCTTCATCCTCTCTCTTTCCCTCTGTGTTTATATTCTACACACGCACACCCTTGAGCTCTGGTTTTCCTCCCTAAACCTGCTTCCTGGAGGGTCTCGTCTCACTCTTGTGTTCATCTATGAACTCTGTGAGAGCGGACACCACATATGTACCAGTCCTGGGTTCAGGGCTCTTTACTGGACACAAATACTAAACCTATTTTTAAATGAAACTTCCTCTCTTTTCTCTCATGAAACCATCCTTTTGATGTCTACATCCTTACCACCATATCACTACTTTCCAGCCACCCAGACATGAAAGTCTGATATCCTGCCCTTTACTCAGATGTTCCTCGGTCACACCTCGGAGTCCGTCCTTTCCTGTCTGTTCCCTGACCATCCTGGCTCCGTCTGCTGAACAGACTATCAGTTGTCCTCAATCGGAGAGAAAACACACAATGATTAGTTTATACTCCCTTCGTCTCCAGCCTCTCTCTCTTCCAGTTTGCCCTGGATCCATGGATCTTCTCCCAAATTAATCTCTCTTGCCTTTGGGATTAAGTCACTTTATGCAGAAATTTAGAGGCTCCTGCAATTTACCTGTCACACACATTCTCATCTTTTCTCTCACAAACATTCCAGTCTAGCCCAAGAGTTCTAATCACTCTACCTTTGGTGTTGCTTTTCCCCCTTATCACTGTTTGCTCAGTTCTGCTTTGCCCAGGGATCTTTGCACATTTCCCTAGCAAAATCCTATCCATTCTGCAAGTGGCAACTAAACGTCAACCCTTTCCATAAGCTTTCCTCAACCCAAAATTCAGTGCTGCCTTTTATAATGCGCCTTCAGTTTTAAAGATGCTTTTTAAGAGTAAGCAATTTACTAATGTCTTTTGGCTTTATGTAGTTAACATGCTTTGTTTCTAGTTAAATTATAGACTGCGTGAGGGCAAGCACTTTATTTTTTTTTATTATATGGCCAATTTTATTTATCTTCTCTTTTTAAATTTTAACTCTTATTAGTACATGTTTACAGTGTACAATGTCTACATTTCTTGTGTGGAGGTGATAAATACACAGAACATAGCTTTTCCTCTGTTTCATCTCTTTTCCCCTTCCCGTGTGCACTCCCTCCACCTCTTGGTCCCCTTCACATTTGCAAAAGATATGTCTCCGGGTTCCTCATCTTTTCTTTGGTTCTTCATTTATTCTCAGGGTTCCTCCTGTAGGAGAAGCCGAGTGATATTTATGATCATGTGTCTGGTTTACTTCACTTTTCATCATGATCTCAAAGGGTACCCATTTTCCTGCAAATGACTCAACTCTACCCTTTTCTATAGTGGAGTGGTGCTAAGGTCATCATGTAAGTCAATGGAGTCTGTCATGTATTATAAACATTTTCTCATGTACACAGATATTTACACCTACAATAAACATAATCATTATGTGCTGCGACCATGTAAAAATAGATAAATAGATAAATCCAATGAATTTGGAATGACAATAATACCATGAAATTTGTAGCGATGTGCTTTGAATATTTTCAACATGGAACTGATGGACATAATGTATGATATGATAATTGTGTGATATAATGAAATATAAATACTGATTATGTAAAAATTACAATAAAGCTACCAAAATGAAAAGACAAAAGAAAGAAAATGGAAAGATAGTTTTGTCTTTTAATGGTTACATTGGTATACCAAGAACTCAATCAGAATTCTTTCAAGACAGATTGTAAAGAGAAAAAAATAAGCAAAGATTCTGATTCCACAAGAAAACTTTTCTCATATTTTCTCACTGTGAGTGGAGTTATTGTTACTCTGCAGGCTATTGTTCAATACAGTTAGCTAAGAAACAAGAACTGTGCTTTGGTTGGTGGCATATGTACCTAGGATTTTTTGCCCCCAAACATAGGGTGGTGATGTATTGCTTTCAGTTTATTATGAGTCATGCTCCATGGCGAGGAGCATGGGTCTTTAGAGTTAAAGGGCTCTATACATCTTGGGCAATAATGCCATCATGCCCCCCAGAACCTCAGGAGAGCCACAGAATGAATTTCTTCATCATATAACCACATGCAAAATGACCAGACTTCAGCTCTATGTGAAGATAGAACTTGCTCTGTAAGAAGATTATTTGGTTACAATCCATAAATCTTTCCAGAAGTTTCCCAAGATTAAGAGTGACACCTATCCATGTTGGATCCAGCAGCATGAAGGCTTTGCTCAGGGAGAATAGTGAGGTCCTCTGCAGCCCAAGAGAGGGTCCCTGCTCCACCTCACCCCACCCCAGCCTCCCGTGCTTGCATGTGCAAGGTGGAGCTGATGGTGAGTTCTCTGGAAAGCTAGGGTTGGAAGTTCCTAGTAGAAAAACTGGTGCAATGAATATAACATCTTCATAAAACAGCTGCATTGCTTTCCATTTCAGCTTGAAATCAAGTTCTGAATATATGGGATTCGTGTTCTGAAAAGCAGTTCACCTGATTTACAGTACTTACACTGTTCCTTTGCAGAAGAGTGGAGGAGAGCATGACTAGCAAGTGATGAAGATGCAGACAAAGACAGCATTGTGTTCTTGGAGGCAAAGCAATTCTGACTTTATGTAGTGAAATTAGCACTGAGTTATGACCACCCTGGAGTTGTAAAGATCTATAGAATCCTCTTTTTCAAATAATTTTTATTGATTCATCTGCAAGCAGAAATGTTATAATCTGATTTTCTGTGAACTGTTCTCACCGCATGTTTGTGAGGCTAATCTGTGCATATTTCCTATCTCTTCTGTAATTCCGATTCAGCCAAGCTGAACTAGCACACATTCGCTTGCTAGAATCCTCACCGCTGAATCTCTGCTCCCTCCCTCTGTCTTCCAGATAATCTCAGTTTATGGGCCGGGCAATCTTAAATCAGTGGAGACATAGCTCTTGGCACTGTCTCTAGGACAGACAGTTATGTGTCCAAGCACCTTGAAATTCTATTCATGCTCTAGGACACACTGGACTCTGGCTGTTTGATAAACATCATCTTATAAACAGCAGAGGAGTGTCCTCTGCACTGCACGAATCTGTGTGGAAACGCTGGGCGCTCAACTCACTCTTACAATTCTAATGATGGCCTAAGAAAAATAGCGCAGTTTGTATCTTAAGATATTTGCTGAAAATTCAGTCTTAACATCCAGATGGAACTTTTGGAATCCCCTTAGGCATTTTTATAGCACACTGAGATGACAGCGTTTGTGTGGTCCTCTTTGCATCGGTCTGAGTGAAAGTTAGAGCTGAGACTTCCCCCTGTTCTGAGGATGGGCTGCTTCTGCTTTTTGGCAGTGTGTGAGCATAACACAGCTCAGCGTGCGGCTCGTGATCTAGACCTTGACTGCTAAGATTTCCAGACGTTTTTCTTCAAAACTTTTGATTATTTCTTTGAAACCTCCAGCTTTAGCTGGTAAAATTTATCAGGCACTTGAATGAAGGAACTGGCAATGGAGTAAATGCTTGTAATACTGCCGAACGAAAAGGCAAAAGCTTAACTTTCAGGTAAACACGAAATATTTGCATCCAAATAGTTCTCTTATAGAAATAAGCTTTCACTATAAAATATTACTGAGTCATAGTACCAAATGCTTTAATTACATTATATAACCTATTAGTCACCTTTACTCTGTAAAATACAGATGGACAGATGTGTCCTAGACCTCTGCTGCTTTCCAGATTGTCTTTATCTTGTACTTTCTGAGGTTACTGCTCCACATAATTCTAGTGATGTCTTCTGTAATTATATCTTCCTCTCCTTGTGACATAGATCAGATCCACCCATCTGTACCTAACCCTTCCAGCCAGTTATTACTCTAAGGGTCAGAAAAGAACTCCAGAAAAGCAGCCAGAATCCACTTTAGAGATGTGTGTGACTTTAGCCATGTGGACACCCTGTCTTTCCATCTCAATTTTCTAGCTTGGAGGATGGGAATAACTGTGTTTTTCCACAGGAAGAAACTCCTGGAAATGCAGCCGGCCTAGAAGAATGTACACCCAATAAATTATGGCAGTCTATATATTATTCTTTGTTCTATAAGACAATTTTAGCATTTGTAAAGGAGAGTTATAATTCATACTCCTTTCCCATGTCACACTCACATGATTACCTGCGTTCTGCAAATGTACACTGCAAGTAGGTAGGAGCACTGGGATCAGATCACAGGGCTCAGTGATGGCACAACCGCGGTTATAAAATTGCTAAGATTATCTTGGAGGATCTTGGGACAAGTCATTTTAAGGTGTCCCTGGACTGTGATTCTAAAGTTCGCAAGCCATTCTTGTCGCAAGAGGCTTTCGTGTGCCATCAAAATAGCAAAAGGTGCTTGCAGCAAACAGACTTGGGACACACCATTTGTTTTTGTTAAGATAATCTTGGGGAACATTTGTTTGGATTAACCTTGGTAAGTGAGGTTATTTCAGTTATTTTATTGCTATCTTATTGGCTTGCACTATTTAAAAATCCTGATGTTTACGGCTGAGCAAATAAATAGTCAAGATGGTCTCAAATCAACTGCTGCGAAATTCCAGAATTTGGTCACCATTCTCTCCTAGGATGGGCCTCCTGGTGGGCACTTTCACAGCCAAGGGACTGTTTTTCCTCTCCAGCCACCCTGGCCCCTCTGTTTTGATGACCCAGCTAGGAAAAGGTCTCTGCTTCTTGGAAGCACTGATAACGGAATTGTGGGAAGACTGCTTCTTTGATGTCTGAGGCATTTCATAAAGTCCTATAGCTTGGGTCTGTGCTCATGGGTCGCTAGGCATCTTATCAGGAGTGAGTCAAAACCAACTCTAGTAATACTTCCCAACAAAGGTAACTCAAAGCTTGTGTCACAATTTCACCAAATTAATATGTTGAAGTAAAGTAGATATCATGGTGCTGAGATGGAAGAGATGATTCTTGATTTTAAAGAAAATAATCTTCATTTTGTCCTTAAATTCAAACCTCTTAACAATAACTTATGGGGATATGCTGAAATCTAATAATCTAAGTGTCACAGATTTAATGGACATAGGAACATGTGAAGAACTATATCACAGATGTTTAATTTCTTGTTTTTTTTTTTCTTTTTGTAGCTTGTTGTTTACTTGAAAGCAGGAAGGAATCTTTCAGTTTGCAGACTTGAAAAGTTAGGATTCAATAGTTCAACATTTATTAGAGAAGGCATTTTATATTCAGTTTATCCCAGTTTCAGACCAGAGGCTGAGTTAACATATTATCAATTTTTTAAAAGCTGGTTTGCATTGTTTGCTGTCCAACTATGTATAGGTCTTTAAAAATATAAATGCCTTATCTCTGTGAGGAGAAAATCTAGTATTTGGATATTACAATAAATATGCAAAACTCACTAGCTTAACCGCAATTTTGAAAGACTTTAAAAATAAGGGTAGATTACCAAGTTAAAATTGGAGAGTTGAACATGGCAGGTTGCACATGCATCATCCTGTCCTTCCTTTGGAAACTGTAATAACATGGCAACCAAGGGATTTTTAAGGTCTAAACAAACAAGATTGGAAGAGAAGTGTCAAGAATGAAAGGATGTGGAGCAGGAAGCTGGAAAACAAAAGATCAGTGACTGACTTAAGGCCCTGAGAAGCTTTCCGACAGAGAGACAGCACGGAAATGAAGTGCCTGGCCTCCAGGGACCTATGCAGGGCTGAGGAACTGCTGTGAGTAGACAGTGCTGAAAGGGGAGGGGATGGGAAC
>PVJX010020583.1:0-33134 GCA_004027295.1 Dolichotis patagonum | reverse complement strand
AGGCCCATTTTTGGAGAGGGTCTTTGAATTTGGGGGGCTTGATGTTTTTCAATTCTTTATATGTTCTGGATATAAGTCCTTTGTCCGAAGGGTTGCTAAAATACTTTCCCATTCCACGGGTTTTCTTTTCACTCTGTTGGTGATTTTTTTGAAGTGCAGAAACTTTTCAATAATATGAGATCCAAGTTGATTCCCTGAAGAGTTTTCTTTGCAGTTTGCATTTTGTTCATGAATTCTCTGCCTACCCCATGTCTCCAAGACTTCTACCTACCTTATCTTCCAGTAGATTTAGTGTTTCTGTTTTAATGTTTAGGTCTTTGATCTATTTAGACTTTAATTTTGTTCATGGTGATAGGCATGGATCTAGTTTCAGTCTTCTGCATGTGCAGAGCCAGTTTTTCCAATATCATTTATTAAAGAGACTATCCTTCCTATGAACATGTTTAGCCCTTTGTCAAATATCAGGGTGCTGAGTGTCTTTGTACTTATACTTGCATCCTCTAATCTGTTCCATTGATCCTCAGGTCTATTTCTTTGCCAGTACCATGCTGATTTTATCACTGTGACTTTGTAGTACAGTTTCAAGTCAGGAATTGAGATGCCTCCTGCCTTGCCATTATTTCCCAGAATTGTCTTTGCTATTCTAGGTTTATTCTGTATCCAAGTGAATTTGAGGAGTGTTTTCTCTAGATCTGTGAGGTATGTCAGTGGTATTTTGATTGGGATTGCATTAAATCCGTATAACAGTTTTGGGAGTATGGCCATTTTCAAAATGTTGGTTCTTCCTAGCCAAGAGCAAGGAATATCCTTCCATTTTCTAATATCCTCTTCAATCTCTTTTTGTAATGTAGTATAATTTTCAGCATATAGGTCTTTTACAGTCTTGGTTAGGTTGATTCCTAAGTATTTCATTATTTTAGATGATATTGTGAAGGGTGACATTTCCATAATTTCTCTCTGTGTGAGATTCTTGTTAGTGTACAGGAATGCTATTGATTTTTGAGCATTGACTTTGTATCCAGCTACACTGCTTAATTTGTTTATTACCTCTAGTAGTCTTTTAATGCAGTTTTTTGGGTCTTCTATATAGACTATCATGTCATCTGCAGATACTGATAATTTAACTTCTTCCTTTCCTATCTTTATTCCTTTTATTTCTCTCTCTTGTCTGATTGCCCTGGCTAGTGTTTCCAGAACTATATTGAAAAGGAATGGTGATAGTGGACATCTTTGTCTTGTTCTTGATTTTAAAGTGAAAGCTTTCAGTTTTTGTCCATTTAGTATAATATTGGCTGTTGGTTTGTCATAGATGGCCTTTATAAGGTTGAGGTAGACACTGTATATTCCGAGTTTCTGAAGGGTTTTATCAGGAACATATGTTGGACTTTATTGAAAGCTTTTTCTGCATCTATTGAGATGACCATGTGGTTTTTGTTTTTGGCTCTGTTGATGTGATATATTAAATTTATTGATTTGTGTATGTTAAACCATCCCTGCATTCCTGCAATGAATCTCAATTGGTCATCTTCTTGATGATTTGCTACATTTTATTTGCCAGTATTTTATTGAAAATCTTTGCATCAATATTCATTAGTGAGATTGGCCTATAGTTCTCCTTTTTGGTTGGGTATTTCTCTGGTTTTGGTATGAGAGTAATACTTGGCTCCAGGTATGGTTTAGGGAGGATTGCTTTCTTTTCAATTTCATTGAAGTGTTTAAGGAGTATTGGCATCAAATCTTCTCTAAATTTCTTGTAGAATTCAGCTGTGAATCCAGCAGGACATGGGCTTTTCTTTGTTGATAAGTGTTTTATGATGTTTTCAATTTCAATAGCTGATATTGGGTTATTCAAAATTGCTATATCTTCTTGGTTGATGCTTGGTAGTTCATATGTTTCTAGAAATCTGTCCATTTGCTCTGTGTTTTCTACTCTATGTGAGTAGAGATTTTCAAAGTAGGTATTCATGATCTTTTGACTTTCCATGGGATCTGTAGTAGTTTCCCCCTTTTCAGTCCTTATTGCATGAATTTGGGTTTTTTCTTCTTTTTTCTTTATAAGGTTAGCTAGAGGTTTGTCAATTTTATCTATTCTCTCAAAAAATCAACTTTCTGATTCATTAATTCTTTGTACTGTTTTTTAAGTTTCAATTGCATTGATTTCTGCTCTAATCTTTTCAATTTCCTCCCTTCTATGAGCTTTAGGTTTCACTTGCTCTTCTTTTTCTAGAAGCTTGAGATGAAGCATTGGGTTGTTTATTTGTGCTCATTCTGCTTTCTTCATATGACAATTTACTGCTATATATTTCCCTCTTAAGACTGCTTTCATTGCATCCCACAGATTACAGTATGTTGTGTCTGCATTTTCATTGAATTGTTAGTATTGCTTTATTTCTTCTTTAATTTCATCTGTAGCCCAATGGTTGTTCAAAAGTTTGTTATTTAATTTCCACGTGTTTATGCAGGTTTTGCAATTTCTTTTGCCATTAAATACCAATTTCAGTGGACTATGGTCAGATACTATGTATGGGATAATTTCAATACCTTTGCATTTACTTAAGAATGTATTATGGGATAATATATGGTCTATTTTGGAGAATGTCCCATGCACAGCTGAGAAGAATGTGTATTCTGTTGTGGTTGGGTGAAACACTCTGTAAACATCTACTAAGCTCAATTGCTCACAGGTATGATTCAGTTCTATTATTTCTTTGATGACTTTTTGTCGAGTTGATCTATCTCTTTGTGACAATGGGCTGTTAAGTTCCCCTGTTATAATTGTGTTCTTATGTATTTGGTTTTCCACTAGTATTTCATGTCCATTAGTCTTATACAGTTGGGTGCTCCTGTGTTTGGTACATATATATTTATAATTGTTAGTTCTTCCCTTAAATTTTTCCACTTACGAGTATGTAGTGACCTTTTTTGTATCTTTTAATCATTTTAGGTTTAAAGTCCACATTGTCTGCAAATAGAATAATTACCCCTACTTTTTTCTGGGTTCCTGTTACATGGAATACTGTTTTCCATCCTTTGACTTTTAATCTATGAGTTTCCTTTTGGGTCAGATGTGTTTCTTATATACAGCATATTATGGGATCATGTTTCTTGATCCATTCTGTCAACCTATTTCTTTGATAGTTGAATTGAGGCCATTTACATTTATGGATATCACTAATATGTACTGGCTCAACTTTGCCATGTTATATTCCAATTGTTTGCTTTCTGCTTTTCCCCTTTATTTAATTGCTTGTCCTATCCGGTGGTTTCTTTCTGTTGTTCTGGGGATTGTGCTCATTTTTATCTCTGTCTAGTATGTCTTTCAATACTCTTTCTAGGGTTAGTTTCGTGGATGTGCATTTCTTCACTTGTTCTTTGTCATAGAAGTATCTTATTTCTCCATTAAATTTGTATGAAAGTTTTTCTGGGTACATCAATCTGGGATGAAAATTGTTTTCTTTCCGGGCTTGAAATATCTCACTCTAAGCACGTCTTGACTTGAGGGTTTGTGCTGAAAAGTCTGCTGTGATTCTAATGGGCTTTCCCCGATAGGTGACTTGTGTCTTTAACAGTTTTTAGTATTCTGTTTTTCTGCTGTGTGTCTGAGATCTTAATTATTATGTGTCTGGGTGTAGATTTATGTTGGTTGTGACTGTTTGGTGTTCTATATGCCACACTTGTCTGCATATCAGATTTTTTCCATGTTTTGGAAATTTTCTCCTATCATTTCTGAGAATATTTTAGTTATGTCATTTGCATTGACTTCAGTGTCTTCACTAATGCCTATTAATCTTGTATTGTTGCTCTTTGCATCATCTTGAAGTTTCTGGATTGTCATTTCATGCTGCTTTGTTATTTTTAAAAGTTCTGTCCTTTCATGATCACTAATTGCCATCCTGTCCTCAAGATCTGAAATCGTATCCTCAGCTTCATTTAAACAGTTTTGCATGCTTTGAATAGAATTTTTGTTTCTTGGATGTCTTTCAGTTTGCTTCATGAATTCTGCTTCTTTTCTACGTTGTTCATTCAAGGTTTCAATCAGTTTCCCATGCTCCTGTACTGTTTTCTCTATTTCTTCTTTAGCTGTCCTCAGCAAATCCTTTACTAAGTTTGTTACTTCTATCTTTACATGGGAGAGTACTTCTAATTTGATTTCCTCCATGGCCTCATGGAGTTATTTTTTATTTCATTCACTATCTTTTCAGAGATTTCCTGTATGTCACTTTTGGAGTTCTCTATTTCAATGTCTCCTGTACTTGCACCTGTTGGACTGGATGTTTGAGATTGTATTCTGCCTTTTTGTTTTGCCATTTTCCCCTTTCCAGTTAGTGTTCGGTCCTTCAGACCCGCTAATGTCAACTGTTGATAGTATGTATCTTGGTGTTCTACTGTAAGGTTGATATTTGTCCAGTTGCTGGGTCCCACGATGAATAGGTGGGCCATTCACCTGACTTCCTTCTGCAGGGCCTGTTGGGTGAGTCCTATATTCTTCCTGGGCTGACAAGCCTAATAGTATTGATGTAGGTCAACTTTTAGTTCCTGCTAGTACTTTATCTTCAGGTTATTCCAGGTCATCAAATCTCCCTGTCTATAGGGTTTGTGTTGGCTGAGGCCCTACTGTGTCTCTATTGTGTGCCTGTGTGTCTCATAAGCCCTTTTGATTTTCTTCAAGTTGGGGGAGTGCTCAGCACACTCCTAACTCTGCCTGATGTTTTCTGTGTGTAGGGAGGGGTCATCCTCACTCTTGTCAGACTTACCAAGGTCTCACAGTTAGTTGGAGGGAGCTTTACTACTGGCCCTATTTACCCACTGTACACCTCTATTTTAGGGGTATACTCCCCACACTGACTGGAGCCAGCTGAGATCTTCTCTTTCAGTGAGGCAGTCAATCTCCCTTCAAGCTGGCACAGATAATCCACTGTAGTCCAAGGTTCACCTGGAAGCGGAATTCCAAGTTTGCCCCACGCACTGGGATTCCACCGGGGCACACATGGTCAGGGCCCAGGGGTGGATTCTAAGCCCTGCTCACTGCTTGGCGTTTGCTGGGCATAGTCTCTCATACAATTCTTGACAGAATTGGTATTCCTCGTTAAGGTCCAAAATAAAACATAAATATTTCTGTACATATACATACATATGTATATATTAAATATAAACATATTTTTGTATTACTTCAAAACCATAAAGCCAGATGAAAATTCAGTTTTCAATTCTTGCCTCTCTTGTTTAACAAGTTAAAAAATTGAGGCCTAGAAAGGGAAAGAGTTATATCAGGGTCAAATAATAAGTCAATAGCAGACCTGGTACTAAAATCTGTTTTTTGATACTCTTTAAGTTCTGTGATGCAATACTTAAAGGAAAATAAATTCAAATTTTATCAGAAGACACAAATTGTTGATATTTTGCACACATGTGCACACACTTCCCTTTCTATTCCACTCTACTCCAAATATCTCCCTCCCTTTCTATTCCATTCCCAGCTCTATTTTTATTCCTTCCTTCCCAGCTCTGTTCCTTCACTGCCTGTAGGTAGCCTAGCTTCATTTTCATAAGACAACTACAGATAAGCAGGGAGAGTGCATTCAAGCTCTCTTCCACTTAACGCATTCCAGAAATTTACATTTACCTCTTAGACATGGACTTTTCCCTATCCAAAGAAGGCCATTCCTAAGATTCATCCCCAGAAAATAGTGCTCCCCTAAGCCTGGAAAAATGGTCAAGTTGCTCATCTAATTTTGAAAAGCCTTTCCCCTTAATCCTTACCCCCTATGTCTGCTTCAACCTTGAATATTGAGCTCCAGGCCAGTCTACATGTGAGTGTCTCACTGGCACCACAAATGCAACACATCCACTTCTTAGCTTTAAACTCATTTGCATCCCAGTCTGCTCATTCCAGTAACTGGCACCACCTGGCTACTCAAGGTAGAAATTTACACTGTTCCTTGATTCCTTTCTCTCTGTCATGTCCTCAGCTAAGCACTCAGCTTTAATGATTTTGATGGGAATGAAACTCCCAAAGTACTAGATGTCCAGTATGAGTTCCTGTTCTCTAAAATCGAACAGTGAATTTCAGGAACAACGGAGGAAAAGAACAGAATATATTTATTGACAGAAAGAAAGTTTCTGTCTGAGAGAGAGACAGAAGGGGTCCCGAGTGGGATACCAGAGTCTGTCTTTTCCACGGGCTGTTATAGGGTAAAACTACAAGGTTAGATGGATCCAAGGTGGGGAAGACAGTAGAACTCACAAGGTGAGCATAAGGTGGAATAGAACTACGGCTAACCAATAAGATAAATTGCTCAGGTAAAATTGACTAAATTGAGAACAAATGGGAAGTAAGTCACTTAGCAAACAGGCCATGCTTCCTCAGGGGGCTAAAGAACTATTTAGAATATCAATCCTTAGGATGTGGGTGCATTTGTTTGATCTTTTGTCTTGAAGCCTGGCCCACAGCAAAAGTTGTCTGTCTCCCCCACAGTTGCAAGGTATCCGGCCTTCTGCACTGGCTCCTTTAAGGACCTAGCCCTGTCTGTCTGTCTCCCTGTAATATAATTTTTATCTAACTCAGTTGCCTGTAACGATACTATGTTTTTATATTTTGTAGGTAGTACATGGCTTTGCACTCCAAACGTGACCCACAGATCTGCCATTTGGGTGTCACCTGGGAGTGCTTGTTTGAAATGCATAACCACCGGCCCTTAATCTACTAAATCAGAATCCACAGTTTAACATCTTGTTTTTACATACAATGAAGTTTTGGAAGCCCAGCCTTAGCAGTATTTGTGGGATGCAAGTCACCTTGCAAGGCCAGTGCTCGCGCTGTTCTGGAGTGCTGAAATGCTATTCCACACCTTTGCCTGGATTATAGTTATTCATCTTTCAGATCTCAACTCAAGTATGCTATCACTGATTTCCTAGGCCAAGTTCAGCACACCTCTTCTAAAATGCCAGACATAGAGCATATTCAGATTGTAAGATGTGTGGTCTCAGTTTCAGAAATTCAACTTTGACTTTATAGTGCCAAAGCAGGCTAGGGACAAATGAACCTCGCTGTGTTCCAGTAAAACTTTATTGGCAAACAAGTCATAGGCTGAATACTGGCCCGTACACTGGAGTTCGCAGGCACTTGTTCTAGACTGAGACAGGAATATATATATTAAAAGAGAACCCTTTTTTGTGATCCCAGAGTGCTGTGTATCTTCCCTTCAGAGCATTGATCAGAGTTTGCAGGTATATATTTATTAACCACTTAACAGTTTACCCTGAGCATCACTCGGGCACTACTTTTGTTTATGTACTGACTATCCCACTTGGGCATGTGTCATTTTAGCTAGGTGTCTTTTTTTTTTTGGTCTTTTTGAGGTAGGGTCTTGCTATGCAGTTCAGGCTAGCTTTGAGCTCACTTTGTATCCCAGACTGGTCTCAAACTCCCAACGATCCTCCTGCCTCAGCCTCCACCTCAGTCTCCCAAGTGCTGGGATCACAGGCATACACTACCACTCCTGGATCAACTAGTTAATTCTTGTAATAAATAAATTTGATAAAATTGTTCTTCTATTTCCTGTTATATTATCTTAGAAAATTAATGAAAACATACAATTTTGGTCATCTTGTTCTTAAATAACTGGACTGGTAATTAGAGTAACTTTTGGGTTATCAATACATCAAAAATTATTGAAAGCCATGGGACCACAGGACAACACCTAGGAGTTGGGTATAAACAGAAGAGATGAGAGCACCAAAGACTAAGTCTGGGAATTCCCTAATAATTTAAAGTTCAGTGGGATGAGGAGAAACCAAGAACAAAGACTGAAAATTTGGCAGCTGATGAGGTAAATTAAGTGCAGAGTGTGGTGATTTCATGTTTGAAGATGAATGAATAGACCAAGTATACGAAATGTTTATGTATGATGTGGACCAAAGAACGATCACTAGATTTGACACCGAGGGAGTCATTGTAGCCTGGGAAAATATAATTTGGGGAGATGAAGGTTGGACTGTAGTGGCTTCAGTGGAGGAGGAGAACAGTAGAAATGGAGAGACCAAGTGTAGACCATTCTCTGGGAAAGTTTATTGTGAAGCATATGAAAGACACATAGAAGTAACTAGAAAATGAGGAGTCAAAGGAAAATTTGTAACAATGAGAGAATATGTTTCCATGCTGTTGAGAAAGATCCAGCAGTGTAAGCAAAATTGATATGGAAAGAGGCCAAAGAAAGAATAGCAGCTCAGAAGTCCTTGAATAGGTGAAGGGCATTGGAAGGGCTGATGCAGGCAAGAGTACTACCATTTAACTCAGCATGATGGTTAGTTTGATGTGTCAACTTGGCCCAGACACGTTACCTACGTATTTAGCCAAACTATCCTGGATATTTCTGTGATGGCATTTCTGGATGAGGTTAATATTGAAATCTGTACATTTTGGGACTAAGTCAGATTCTCTAGCATAACATGGGCCTTATGCAGTTGGTTCGAAGACCTGATGAAAAAGATCCACTTCTTCCTCAAGCAAGAGATGATTCTGTCTTTATAGCGCCTTTGCATATGTACAACAAAGTCAGCTTTTCCCTGAGTCTCCAGCATGACAGCCTGAGCTTGTCAACTCCATTTTGTAGCACAGTTCCTTAAAATCTGTTCTGTGTGTCTATGGATGTACATATGTACGTACCTATTGATTGATGGATCATCTGTGTATGTGTAGACACACGTACATCCTGTTGGTTCTGTTTCTCTGGAGAACTCTCATACCTCAATACAATGGGAGAGAAAGACAGAGACATGTTTCAGGAACAGGTAGCTGGGGAGATGTGATCAATGAAGTTTGCAGAATTCATTTTGGAGTTCTTCAGTGTTCTTAGTGAAATCAAAAGTGAACTCATTAGCTGATCCAGAGAATGGTTTAAGAAGTGCTGGAGCCTGTGAGAAGAAGGTGTGGGAAAGATTCATTGAGGAGAGGAGGAGGTGAATGCCCCAGGGGCTGCAGTGAGGGGGTTTTACCTTGGAACATCTGTAGCCCTGAGAACCTCACTTTTCATTGGCGTGTGTGTCTCACAGCACTTTCCACACTGTAGCATTCTCTGCTGCAGTACCCATGTCTGATGTGTCTCCCATGTCTAATTCTGTGCTTTATTCTTGTAGGTACTAACTAAATGATTTTTAACAAATAAAAGAATCCATGAATACAAGGGCTGTTCTAGGGAGAAGGATAACAAGTAGTGTTAGTAGCCCTGAAGCCTGACTTCCACTACACTCCATTCTCTCTCCATGCTGGGGCAGCTCCTCCTAAATAGTCATTTGGGCCTATGGTTCCTGCTGCAGCCTCCTTCCTCTAAGCCGGTAGCTCTCAAAGTGTGCTACCACAGCAGCCGACTGGGCAATTTTTCTCTAACACTTTTTGACATCCTCTGCCCTTAAGAATGTTTGACTGGCCTTTCAGACTCACATTAATTATAACTACTTACAGAAACTACTTCATATTTTGTCCCAGTTATCACACAAATCATTAGACATACCACATTTTAATTCTGTAACAAGGTTTATTTGATTGTACATAAAATTTTTTTGTACGCTTCATTTTCACACTGTATCATTCTCATAACAGGGCCATCTGCCCCCAATTTAAAATAATAAAGGAGACCCTGTGAAAATATTGACTCAATCACCCTAAGTACAGGAAGACAGCAATTACTAGCTCCCTTGAACTCACGTAGAAACTGGTCGCAGTTTAGGAACATGCACCATACCAAAATGCACACTTATAAACTCATTGGTGATATTCGCAGTACAAAAGGATTTCAGTTCACTAGAACTGGCTCTGCAGTAGTGACCAGCTCACGTTAACTCAATGCTTTGTTATTTCTGTACGAGGGTGTGTATATTATATATACACAAGGATTTTGAGAAGCATCCCAGTTCCAGAAATGAGGGCACACCTGCCATGGCCCTGAGCTCTTGCTGGGGATGAATTGGGAGACTCAGAAGCACCATTTGGATTGCAGATTATTTGGAGGCAGTCTTCTCAAAGACGCAGTCTGTTCCTGCAAGTGTCTCGCTGATGCCAAGGACAGCTTCCTTTATGACAACGAAAAACCCTGGTAAGGTGTGAATGAGGGCACAGGACCCCATGCCTTGTGCATGATTCTCAGCAGCACTGAAGCCTAAATGCTATCTACACAACTCTCAGAGAGAGTCAATGGCTAGCAGTTTGGGGAGGGAAGAAACTGATTGTGATTCTGCATTCAATTCCAAAATGTTATTTTAAAGAAATATTTATATTGTTGATGAAGACAGGAACTATAATAAATCTCGTGCACTGAATTATCATGTAATGAAGTCATTGCTCGGAATTCTGATTAACCACTAGGTCAGGCCATTTCTCCTGCCCACTTTACAATGATAAATAGCCCATGAAGTGTTCTGTCTGGTAACGGCCTTCCTCATCCAGTGTCTTACACAATCAAAGGGGAAATCTCTTGTGTGGCACGTAACTAAATAATTATGTGTGGTCAGCCCAAGCCCTCTGTCCATGCCTTTCTGCCCAAGTGGCCTTCTTCCTGCATGCCAGTTCAGGACTCCAATGCTGAGTACACCTGTTAGATCTTAACTAAAAAGAAGCCTCTTCAGGAGTGTTTTTGAAATAATCCCCTTACCTTCACTTTTTTGAGCTCTCCTCTCTCAGCTCTTATGTAGTCAGATTGGACTGTGTTATCCTGCACTTAATATACTGCTTTGTCAATTTAATGAGAAAAAGAGAGAGAGATGGGAAAGAGATTATATAAATCTAGAAGTCAGACTAAAGAAGGACACTAAATCAATGTCATCACTTCCAGTTCGGTGTTTCTTAACTTTAAGGAGGAAGGCTCAAGGACCCTATCCAAGCTTTTGATGAGGTTAGAGCTCCTTTCCCTGCATCTATGGTCATTTACACCCACACGCATAATTTTGCACTCTCCTCGGAGTTTGTGAATCTCACAAGCTGCATCTATAGACCCCCACATCACAAGTCATCAGTAATCAACACTGCCTTCCCCATCTTGTTGTCCAATCACATGATCAGTGATTTGCATGACACTGATTTGAGAATCATTTGATTAAAACACCCAGGGTGTCTGACAGTTGGTCAGTTTCCTAGGTTCTGCCTGGGACTTTCCTCAGTCTCCATTCTCTCCAGGAGGGTTCACTCCCAACCAGCTCTTCAACAGCTTTGTTCATCTGTGGTTAACCTTTTCCAGTTCTCTTTGTGAAACTCATGAAAATTAGAAAACACGCAGCTGTTTTCTGTCAGAAACATGCACATGAGTACAATCCTGGTGTCCCCTGAACTCCCAGGTGCCCTCACACCACCTGCTCTTTCAATCAAGCCCAGAGGAAGGAGGAACCTCCAGTACAGAGGGATGCATAGTCCCCTAAAAAGAGAGAATCTGGGTATTGGTATTTGAACTTGGAACTTAAGCCTATCGCAGCTGGAGTTTTGGAAGATGTGTATAATCTAGATTGTTACCTTCCTGACTTCTCAGCTCATTATGAAGTTGAGCCCCCAGAGCCGGAAATGCAGGGGACTCACACACAGCTCTGCAAAGCCTAGCCTGTCTGCCCAGCCCTGACCCTGCCTGGGTCCTTTAGGGAACTGTATGTGAGCCATGAGGCAGGCTTTGTCACTCCATGCTCAACTGAAAACTAAATCAACTTGTTTCACTGCCCTATTCAACCCCAAGTCTTTTATTTTGGTGCCATTTACAAGATAATAAGACCCAGCAAAGCCCAGCCAATGAAAAAGATCTGTTTCTTGTAATGAATTCTAATTTTGAAAGTGGCTTTATCTTATATCAGTAGCTAAACACAATGTTACTGATTTGCCTTTCCCTTGTTTGTCTATAAATTTGATGCATTTCCACTCGACAATAAATACTCATAAACTAAGCTAAATGGGCTTTAGAAATGTAGCCCCTCTCTTTGTGAGGCAGAATGCTAAAATTGAAAGAGCATGAGCTTTAGAGTCAAGAGAAAGTATCTAAGTCACAGTTCTGCCTTTTCCTAACCCATTGACTTGCATTACATTACTTGAGCTTTCTCAGCCTCAGTTTCATGATCTGTAAAATGGGATTAATAATGCCCTCTTTGCAAGATAGCTTTAAAAATGCAGTGAAATATGGCTTTATAAAAGGACTTGGTAAGTTCAAAGTATATAAAATAATATGTACAGTTTACTACATGTATGATTTTTGAAAGAATCGACAAGTATGGAGAAAAAAAGATCAATGATACTGAATAATACTCTACACATTAGAGGGAAATGATATGAATTCCTTCTATGTCATTGGCATTAACATTAAAGGATAAAAACAGCATTTCTTAGATATTTTCTAGAGACTGTTCCCATCCCTGATACTCTGAAGTCAGGATGGTGTCAATCACAGGTGTTCAATCATTGGCCCAACTAACACTGTATTGGATGAAGAAGAATTATCGTGGGCCACATATAAAATATATAATATAGCTCATCTAAATAAGTAAGACTTCATTATTTAATTTTTATGAAATGTGATCAAGATGTAGAGCAAATGTTTAAATTAGAAATTTTTAAATTTCTCACCCAGGCACTGTGGGAAGATTACAAATGTTAACTGAAATCAGTCAGACACACAAACTCAGATATCAATTGGTTTCTCTTATATGAGAAACCCCAAATATAAATAAAAGACAAAATAAAAGATAATAGAAAATACAGAGATGGACCTTTTGCAAACAGAAAGGGAACCAAGAGGTGGAGGGAGGGGAAAGGGAGGGATGGGAAAACGGATGAAAAAAGAATTCAGATGTGTTATGCACATGTATCAACTCTTCATAAGGAATATGATCATTATGTACTGTAAGCATATACTAATAAAAAATAAAAATTGAAAGGAAATTGGCTACAATAAAAGACACATTTCCACTAATCCACTTCAGAATACTCCCCTTGGTTTTAAACATTATTCCTATTGTTCTTGCTATTTCCTGAAGCAGTTCTGGAAGTCTTGTTTTGTGAGTATCTTTATGAGGTATGATCAATAAGACAGTGAATGCTACTGCCATGAGTCATCCAAGAGAATGGTAGCCTTGTAGATACACTACCATGTGTCCTCCTGCACCTTATTCTCTGGATCTGGCACTGTGTGACTTTTTACTCAAAAGGAACATGAAAGGCAAACGTTTTGATTTCACTAGGATATCGAGAGCACAGCTGAAGACACTCACCACAAAGGACTTCAAAAACTGCTTCAGAAAGTGGCAAGAATGATGGGAAAAGTGTGTTCAAAGGTGGAGAGGGTTATGAGGGAGATTAATGCAAGGTGTCTTTTACTGTAATATGTTTTAAAAATTAAAACAC
Source organism: Dolichotis patagonum (assembly GCA_004027295.1). NCBI lineage: Eukaryota > Metazoa > Chordata > Mammalia > Rodentia > Caviidae > Dolichotis > Dolichotis patagonum. The sequence continues at coordinate 19,768 of PVJX010020583.1, read as the reverse complement.
AGATATATTTTTCTCAGATCTTGTATAAGGAGGTCAACATAAATGAAAGTAGTGACATATTTGACTTTTTTTGGAATTGATGTATCAATGTCTGGGTCAATGGGAGTGGCTGCAAAGTTTCATAATTGAATAAGAATACTCATATTTTGCCTAATGGTAGCCAATGTCTGCCTTCACAAGCACATGCTCCTGTAGGTGAACTGAAATACTATTCAGTAACCACAGCATTTTACTTGCAGAGTCTCACAAGTGCAAGTAATGTCTGATGCATGGGGTCTACTGTGTGCAGTGAACCCAGGAGAAGAACTAGCACTGTACTATACCCTTCCATACATAGCACTCCATTGCCACCTATGCAGTCTGCACTTGAGCACAAGATTGAGTCATCAAAAATAATGCTAAACATCACATAATAATGTAAACGTTTAAGACCTCACGGTATTGTATTACCCGCTGTTCAATGTCACACACAACTGCAGGTTAGGCATCCCTGGTTGATACAAAGTGAAGACCCACAGGCTAAGAGATGGTGAATTACACCCAATGTCAGTTCCAGCAGGAATATGCTGCTTAAGGTTCTGAACAGTGGCAGTAACGTGCCACTCTACACTTGTCCTTATCCTTCAATAGAGCTAATGCCACCTGCCCAATTTTCCCAACAAGATTAAATTAATTTAATAACCAGAGATAAAAGAGAAAACTCTGAGAAACTGCAGCAGAGTGGAGGGAGAAGGAAGAGAATTATGTGAGGCAAGAAGGAAGACACAAAGAAAGCAGTTGATGACAGCAGTGTCTTTCCTAAACCCTTGATAGGAGCTACCGGCAGAGGGGAAGCCACAGAATGAGAGAAGATAAGAAACCTTTCTCACACCAGCAGGGAGAAAGGGAGAAGGAAGGGTCCTTCAAGCAAAGATTCGGTGCGTGGATCTGCTGCAAAAGCTATGCAATGATCGAGCACAAGGGACCTTAATTAATAATCCAATTGGCATGAACCCTAGGGACATATTTGTCGTAATTAAATTCCCAGAAAGAAAAGGAGTTTGATATATAAGCTTCAGATCAGCAGAAAAGTTGAATTCATTTCGGAGGGTGTGCTAGAAGTGGCAGCAGGGAAGGTTGTGGACAGATTCTATGCAGGAGGTTCATGCGACATTTCTGCTTTCTCAAGGAATCTAAACATAGATGTAGGAGAGGTTTCACCCTGGAGTAGGCAAGACTGTGACATAAAAAGTTAGATTTGGTTTTGAGATATGGACTGTCAAATCTAAAGTGGGAAGGAGAGGTTAGCTCTGTTTAATTGAAGGACATCTTTGTCTTAATCATATCTTATACCTTAGATCTCAAGGTATAGGTCATGCAAAGATTTAGCTATTTGGAAAATATGTGGAAGGGGATCTGGGGAAGAGAGGAGAGGTGCACACAGTGGGGCAAAGGTGGAGTAAAAATGATGAACAAGCAATATGTGTGTGTACTAATTCCCAACATGAATGTACTTATCATATATCACAAACATACACTAATGATAAGAATTGTTAGAAAGATAAATACAGAAACTACGCTGCATATCCACCAGGTGTCAAAGTACGTAGTATAGAATGCACTGAACATTTGATAGTACAAACTCATCCAGTCATCCAGTACTGCAGGTACTGGGTACTCTTATTTCCCTCCTTTCACAAAGATGAGCAAAGACTGGGGCCCAAGATCCACCTGTCTGTCGAAATGACTAACTCCAACCCAGCACTGGAGGCTTCCCTGATTCCAGGCTGTCCCCTTCCCAGCTGCTCTTCACGGGGTAGTGGTGAAGTGTGACATCTGACACAGGAAGGGCCATAGCCACGTAGCTTATACAGCAAGACAAGGGCCAGGAGGAAGAATCGGGATGAGAAACAAAAGTTGAAAACTAGAGACAGTAGGCAGAAACAAAGAGGGCGAGGAAAAAGAAGGTGGGGTGGGAAATAGAAGGCTAAACCTTCCTTTCCTCATGCCGCAGGGATGCCTTGTGATGCCTTACAGCAGATAGTAAGGAGGATGTCTGAATCTTTTCAGTTGCCTGTAATACAATACCTGAATTTGGGTAAATGAGAAAGCAAAGAGGTGTGTTCTGGCTCACAGTTTGGTCCCAGCTGCAGAGCTCACACCTGATGGTAACTCCCTTGCTGGCAGACTCCCTGCAGTGCAGGACTTCACATGGTGAGAGACCCAGGTCCTGTTCATTTGTGTCTATATCCCGTGCTATATCTTCCTATATATCCCCCAGAATTTAATGATAGGGCTCTATCTTGATGACCTTATGGAGTCCTAAGCACCTCCCAAAGTCCTCCCAGCTAAACAGTATAGCAGAATTAAGTTTCTGCCCTCTGAATATCTCATAATGGGGATCAAACTTAAACACATGAAGTCTTGAGGGATATACTAAAACCATACCCAAATCATAACAGTGCAGTAGATCAGATAGAAAAGAAACCATTGGAGAATAAACCAAGAGAACAAGGGCAAAGTGGGGTCAAGAGACATGGGCCCAGCTCAAAAAATAAGAGGCAAAGAGAGTTACAGAAATGCAAGTAACAACTCAACAGAACTAGTACAGGAAGAAGCAAAGAGAGAGGTCAAAGGAAATCTAGAAAGACTAATCAAAATCACACCAACTGGAGAAAACATGTCTCAGAATAGATGATATAAATCATATATGAACCCAGGAACTCTAGACACAGGGTATGAGGCTCTGGGAGCGAAGGCATAGGATGCCATTTTAATAGAAGAAACAAAGCTGAATACAAAGAAGGGCATGCATTACACAGGAAAGGATATGGCTTGAGGAGGACACCCTACAGGAGAGGAAGTTTGCTGGCCTCATAGAATAGTTGAGGCCACAATTGGGATACATACATAGAGAAAAGGGTTGAAAAACATACTTTTTGTTAGGGTTTGAATCTAAAATGTCCCCTTAAATTTTCATATTTGGAGGTGGTGCCTGATCAGAAGGGTGGGTCACTGGAGATGTGATCTGAAGGATATATTCTTGCTCCCAGTTCCTTCCTTTTCTTTAATTCCTAGATGCCATACAATGGACAGTTTTCCTTTGCCATGCCTCTCTGCCATGTTGTTCCTGTCTTGAAGCCAGCTAACCACGGACTAAACCTACTGAAACTGTGAGGCAAGATGAGTTTCTCCTCCTTTAAATTGTGTTAGTAATTGTGTCTCAGTGATGGGAAAGCTCACTAATACACTCTTTCTCCTCAGATGTGTATTCAATATATGGCCTGCTTTCTTGATGAAATGAAGTGTTTCTTAATATGAAGCCATTTTGCCCCCCAGGGGACAGATTGCTATGACTAATGTGTGCATGTGTATGTATGTGTGTGCCCCTGGAATCTAGCGGCTGGAGGGCATGGATGCAGCTAAACAAGTAACAATGGCCAGAACAGCCCCTCACATAAAAGGAGTATTGATCCAGAGTGTTGGTAATGCTCAAAAAGACCACTGTGTTCTCATCTCTACCTAAAGGCCTGATTCCAATGTGTAGAGGTAGTGAGCAACAGTTTAAACTCTCCTAATTTGTGAGCATGTAGTCTCTGTCAAAGGTAGTCTCTCCTTGGTTAGCATAATCCCATTGGGTAAATGCTCAGGGTTCCAGAGTTGCAATGCCCACCTGTCACTCTCTATTGAATAAGAGGACAGAGATGGACATGGGACCTGTTTGTGTGGTTCCTCACTGGGCCACCTCTACATTAATGGCTCCTTATGAACCCCACATCATCACTGAACTCCTTTCTGGCACCCAGGAATGCAGTGTAGGAGTAATGGAATGCAGAATCCTGGGCTGGGGATTTAACTCAGTGGTGTAAGTGCCTGCCTGGCAAGTGTGAGGTCATGAGTTTGATCCCTGGTACCGAAAAAGAAGAAGCAGAAGAAGATACAGTGAACTGCATTTAAAAAAAGAAATGCAGAATCTTTTCTGTCCGCCCAATCCAGGCACAACATTATTCTCTACTTTTATGGCTTGGTCCCCTCTCAGTCTGTGACTACCCATCAGGTCCTGTGAGTCTCAGCTGTAGTGTGCTCTCTGTCCCTGGATTAGGCTGTCTACCTGTAGTCTCTGTCATGGGGTCACCTTGCCAAGTACTACAGTGTCGTCATGGAAATTTTGCTGGTTCTCAGTATTCAGCTACCTTCCACAGCCCCACCGGAAGCACATAGAATCTTCTAGATCCCTCTGTGCCACATAATAGCATCTGGCTTTGTATATACCTCTCTTTCTTCCACTCTCTCCCTCCCAGCTCTCAGCATGTTCCACGAGATCTTTTAAAATACACAGTTCAATGGTTTTAATAAGTTTAAAGAGTGATACAATTACCACCACCATCTAATTAGAGTATATTGTTATCTCACCAGTAAGAAACTCCACATGCATTAGCAATCAAGTCTTCCCTTCCCTCACTCTAACCTCTGGAAACCATGATTCTACTTTCTGTCTCCATAGAGTTGCCTGTTCTGGATGCTTATACATAGACCCATACAATATATGGCCTTCATATCCTTCTTTCATTCCACATAGTGTTCTCAAGGCTCATTTATGTTTTAGCATGCATCAGAATTTCATGCCTATGTACAGCTGAATAATATTCCATCATATGGATACACCACATTTTGCTTATACATTCACCAGTTCTTTTGACATTTGGGTTGTTTCTACTTTTTGTTATTATGAATCATACTGTATAAACATTTGTGTACAGATTTATGTAAGCATTTGTTTTTAATTATCTTGGGTATACTATTGGCCGTTTCATTTCTGGAAACACTAAGTTTAACTTTTTGAAGATCTGTGAGGCTTTTCTGAAGTGTTGGTAACATTCTATATTCCCAGCAACAATGGAGTTGTAACTATTAGGCACCCTTGACAGTACCTGGATTTTCATCTTTTTTTTTTTTTTTTATTATTGTAGCCACCCTAGTGAGTGCGACAGGCTTATCTTTTGAGTTATAAAAGGGATTTTAGAAGTTAGAGTTTCCCAACTCTAAAACCTACTGCCTCTCTGAGTTCTTAAATACATCTAATTTAATGATTAGAGCCCTATAGTAAGGACGATTTAAAAAAAAAACAGTGTCTACTCTCTCCTGAGGCTGAAATCCACTGATGATTTGATCAGTGGTATCAGAGTGTTTCCTAGGACATTATGATTTAAAGAGAATATAAGATACATTGGCTGAGTGTTTTCCAAAATGTTACTTGATTGAGGGATGATGGTAGAAACCATTATCGATTGTATCAAAGAAAGAGATAATGGCAGTGTTGAAAGCAGCACAAATATGCCAAATATCTAAAATTGGCCTAGAGAATTCTGAAATGAAGCCTATTTACTAATGTCCTCTGGTAAGAATTTTTTTTTAAAAAAAGCAGGTTAGCAGAATTAAGTAAATGTTAGAAAAATAAGTGCTTCATAATGAAATATGAAAATGGTTTTTCTAATTATGTTCTGGTAAGAACTAAAATTATTTTTTTTTCCAAAAAGAAAACATTTAATGTGGATGTAGAAAAGATACACGGATTCCTATTAGAGGAGAATGATACAAATTAATGTCATAAAGCAGGTCAAGGGAAGCGAGGTCCCCACCTTCTAAGATGTCAGCGTGTTCTGGGACCTGATATGAGAAGAAAAAATGTCAAGGTCGTGAGGGGCGGGGCTTCAAGAGATTGTCTCAAGGTTGAATACTATGAAACTGGATTCCTGCAGAATCAGCCTGCTGAGGAGGATGGCACGCTGGCATGCTGAAAGAAGGAGGCTTATCAAAGTCTGTCTTTGTAAACATAGTCAAGTTGGTCATCCTTTCTGAGCCTCGAAATATTTATTCATCAGTTACATTAGAGATAATATTTAGTCCACAGGATTGTTGTGAAATTGAATTAAATAGCATGGCAGGCATTCAATCTAGGAAAGCATTCAGTATTATTACTGATTATAACCACAGTGCTGTCAAATGGACAGAGGATATTAGAAGCTAGGTACTCTTGGCATTACTGAATGTGAACTATATCAAGTTAGCAGTAAACACCATACCCAAGATAGGGAAGGCTAGCAGCAGACATTATCCAGTGATACGCAATACACTTGGCTATGACATATGGCAGAAAATGCCCAAAGAAGGCGGTAGTTGAGTATTTATTATAAGTGAATGAAGAAAATCCATGTGATTCTCCCTAAAGTCTTAACTTTCTGTTTAAGCCACAGTGTGGTGGACTGTGTAATTTGTCCCTTGTGACTCTGTGTGGGCATTTGGCAATGTCAACCCCCACCTCCTCGATAGCCATGGTGGTCTCTTCTCTGTTCTCTCACACATGAAGCTTTTGTGGACCTCCTGGTTTGTTCACTTGCTACTTTTTGCTCTTCCTGCCCAGTATCTGTATAACTTGGGCCCTCAGTACCTCCAGGCCTTTCCTCAAACATTACTTTCTCACCAGTGCTTTGTGACACTCTTGTTGACCCTCTTGCTTCCTGTAGCCCCCGAGACTACCTGCCACCTTTCCACGCACATGGAATTCCTTCCCTTGCTCTGTTCACCATCTCTCTAATATTCTGTCTCATGTGAGCTTCCCCAGGGCAGGGGGTTTACCTCTGTTGTTCACTGCTGGATATTCAGTGCCCTAAATAGCATCTGGCACAGAGCAACAGCTTAACATTTCTTAAAAGAATGATTTTGTCCAATGCCTGCAATCACAGGCTCAGAATCAGAGGCAAAAAGAGTTAGAATGAAAGCGGTGGGAAGAGGAAGAAATGCAAGGGAAGGAGTGAAGAAAAGCCTCGAGCAGACCCCCTCCCACTGAGCGTGGCCTGGAAACTCACTGATAAGGTCTACAGATGAGCGGAGACAAAAAGCACAGTTGATTACAGTTGCATGAGACCAGGCCAGAAAGTCTGATTCAGGTTCAGGGTCATTTCCACTTTGATTTATTCTCAAAGCAGCAGATCCACAGACCAAATGAGCAGATTAGATAAGGATGCAGGAGTGGCATCCCTTGCTCAGGCTTCCTTTTCCTCTCTCATAGACAAGCCCTGAAATCTACAGTGTTAGCTGCTCACACAGAAGGTATCTACTAGGCCAGAGATGTTGGGAACAATGAGGTCACTGTCTTTTCTGTCATCAGTGTTGTGGACTGAATATCCATGTCCCCCATCCATATATTGAAGCTCTACACCTCAATGGAATGGTGTTCAAAATGGGGCCATTAAAGTTAGATAAGGACCTAAGAGTGGGGCCATCATGGAGGGATCAATGTCTTTCTAAAAAGACACCAGAGAGCCTGCTTGCGTGGTCTCTCTCTTCACATGCTTACTGTTGTGTTTTATATAGCAAAAGTGCCAATGTACAATTATGTGTAATATGAAGATACATTTTATAACAGTAGTAGTTAATAAAGATAAGACAATATCTACAAAACTAATAACATTTCCAAAGGGTTGTGCACTCAGACTTAGGCAAACACTGTCCTAGTAATTTCTCAATTATGAGGTATAGTTATTGAGTGAATAAGTAAATGTCACATGAGGTAACTCAATCCACGTGAGGGCTCCAAGCAAAGAAAGGAAGCACTTGAAATAAATGTCTTAAATGTTAGAACATTAAAACTTAACCAAAAAAGTACCCTGCATTCCAAACCATTTGCTTGTGAGACGGGGTTGTGCCTTAGCATTGATCACTGTACCATGAGTGCCTGGAGTCAGCACTGGGGCTTGCCCTACTGCTCGCCATTATGCTGAATGACTCCATACTGCTGAAGTATTCTAGTGCATGTTTCTTGGTTCACCGAAAGCAATGGCCATGTAAGCAAAGAATGAATTGGATTTCAGTCCTGAGTTTTCAGGTACTATACTGCAGCTCTGGGCAAATCACAGGGAAAACAATGCCTGCCCAATCGATCTCCTAAGATCATACGAGGAGCCAAAATGTGAGTGTTTTACATTTGTGTAACACTATTTTTGTCAATGGCTGTCATTAGTGCAAAGTTTGCCAAAGTCTAGGCTGCAGACACGCACATCTAGGGAGGCCCATGTATGGCATGCTGGATCTGCTGAGGGTGGGAAGTGCAGAGGCTTGGAAATGCTGATCTTTAGCCTATGGAGTCTGTCAGCCTCCACTTGTACATTGCATTGCTGTCACTCTGCCATCTTTGTTTCCTGGCTTCTGTTCTTTTATTCTGTCATCTTTCCTACCCACTCATTTTTTGCCACGGTGGAGTTTCTGTAGGCATCACAGCAAATAAGAAAGCCCTTGTCTACTATAATCATGTTTTAAATGCAAAGTAACAGGAGGCAAAGAAGCCCTTGAATATTGTCACCTGAGATAATAAGGATTTTCGCGGAGAATTTGATAATTCAGCCTTGTCATCTAGAAGTCAAGCTGTGAAATGTGAAACAGGCTGGTGCCTGTCAGTCATATATTTCCCAATCCTCTGCTTGACCAAATTGCCATTTTATGTTGCCAAGTAATCATAAATAAAGGGCTTTTGACTTGTTTTTTAGTTTTGTGAAAGTAGGTTTACAATAGCAAAATCTGGGACTAATAGTTAAGAAGTTTCCTGTCCTAAACTGCTCTGGTTCTACAAAGCTATTCTATTATCAGCTATGGGCTGCTACAAAACAAATGAACGAACAACAATAACAACAACAAAAACAGACTTTAGTAACTCATCTGACCAAATGCAGTTAGTGAATCATCTATGGTGCAAAGCTGATCAAAACTTAACTGGTTTTATAAATTCCCTTGCCACATCCCAAAAACTTTACCGTATTATGATGAGAGGACTTATTAAAAGAGAGTGTGTATTGGCTGTGCAAATGCAGAAGAATACATCGCATGTACAGTGGACCCTTCAGTTATGACCCATCTGACTTGTGAACAACTTGGGTTATGACCAGAATTTGAACTTATGACCAAAGTCTAGAGTTATGAATGCTGGCCACTTGTGCTTTCAGAGTACCTCAGATAGATTTAACCCTTAAAGAGCTCTGGAAGGGACATTACAACATTCTTTCCTGTATGGAGTTTGTTGAGAAACCCGGGGCCCATGTCTTTAAGGACACTGAGATCTGCCTGTATACAGGAGGGAGACTTTGAAGGCTGGGTAGAGAAGCCTGATCTCCAACTGACAACTTGAGTTACAACCAGCTCTCTGGAATGAAATAAGTTCGTAAGTCAAGGGTCCACTAGTAATTTTGAAGGTAGGAAACCATAATAACTCCACCTCCCAGGTGCTGTACTGACACCAGGACTGGAAGAGACTGCTGCTTAGTTATCACCAAAATCTTGACGAATTACCAATAAACTGCTTCTGCACCAAATCAAGTCTTAGTCATACCTATACTAGTTCAAATCACATGTTCATCTGTTAAGCCATCTCCTGCCTCTTCTAATTCACCTCAGCATGGTTCCTCTTTGCGTCCTCTGAGCTATTACTATAGTCACATCAGTGGTTCTCAACCTGGGTCCCCAAAAAAGCCTCTTAAAACCCCACTGTGCTACACTACACTCTATGCCAGTGGTGGGAATCTTTTAGAGACCGAGTATCCAAACTGCAACCCAAAACCCACTTATTTATGGCAAAGTGTCAGCACTGCAACTAAACCCAAACACTGAGGATTTAGTTCTGAAAAAACAGCTGTTACCTGATGCTTGGCTGCTGGGGCAACTTGGTTCACGTGCCAACAAAAAGGGCTCTGGGTGCCTGCTGAGGAACACGTGCCATAGGTTCACCACTACTGCTCTAGGCCATTATATCAGAACCCTCAGAACTGAAAGCTGGGCATCAACATTTTTATAAACATTTAACTGAGATATAATTCATTTATGATACACAACATTTAAAATATACAGGTGAATGGTTTTAGTATCTTTACAATCTTACACAAGTATCAGCGCTATCAAATCCTAGAACATATTTTACCACTCCAAAAAGAAACTGTATGCCCCTTAGCAGTTGCTGCCCTGTTTCTTCTCAGTCTCTACCTCCTCAGCACTTGAGGGCTAACATAGATTCTGTCTCTATGCTTTTGCCTATTTTGAATATTTCAACTAAGTGGAATAGTGCAATATGTGGATTTTTGTGTCAGGTTCCTGTGAGGCATCAGTATTTTTAAAATAGCCTTAGATGACTCAAATGAAGCCAGGGATGAGATGGTAGGGATGATTTTTTTATTTTTTAATTAGATTTTACTGGTACATTTAAAAATTTTTTTAAATTTTATTTAAAGAGAAAAAAACAAAAGAGAAAAAAGAGTAGCAAAAATACAGAATTCCAAGAAAAAAAAAGAAAATAACAAAAAAACCTAAGAAATCACTACTTGATAAATTACATTCTGTCATTTTGGAAATAGTTGTTCAAGTTACAAAATTAAAACATACAAAGTAGACATTCAAACAGTGAGACTGTTAACAGTTCTGCTCCATGATCTAAAAAAACAGTAATATGGTCCTCCATCTTACACACTTAAACATACATGCAGTTATCTCCTTTAGAACATTTTCTTTTCCTCTCTTTTTTACAGTAGAAATTACACATTTTGGGTTTCATTACTCCTACATTTCTTATTACTTTTTACACTACAGATACAATGTGATGTTTATAAACATGATTCTTATTTATTTTCACTAATGAAGATAGTCTCCAGTTGTCTCCATTTCCCTATGAAAGCTTCAAGACCATCCTTTTGCATAGCTGAGTAATATTCCATTGCATAAAAATACCACATCTTTTTCATCCAAGATTTAGCTATTACAAATTGTGCTGCTATAAACATGCGTACACATATGTCACTGTGACATGACCTTTTCAGTTTTTCTGGGAAAATATCCAGGAGGGAAATAGCTGGGTTGAATGGAGCTTCCAGTCCTCGTCTTCTGAGAATTCTCCATACTGATTTCCATAGTGGTTGCACCAGTCTACACTCCCACCAACAGTGGAGTAGTGTTCCTTTTTCCCCCGCAGCCTCGCCAACATTTGTTATCCGTTGATTGCTTGACGGTAGCCACTCTTTCCAGAGTGAGATGAAATGTCAATGTTGTTTTAATTTGCATTTCTTGAATGACCAGTGATGGTGAACATTTCTTCATGTATTTATTTGTCATCTGTATATCTTCATCTGAGAACTGTGTGTTCATCTCAGATGCCCATTTTTGGAAACAGTCTTTGAATCTGGGGGGCTTGATGTTTTTCAATTCTTTATATGTTCTGGATATAAATCTTCTGTCTGAGGGGTTGCTGGCTAAAATTCTTTCCCATTCTGTGGGATTTTTTTTCTTTCTGTTGGTGATTTCTTTTGAAGTGCAGAAACTTTTCAATAATATGAGATCCCAGTTGTTGACACTCTGAAGTGTTTTCCATGCAGTTTGCATTTTGTTCATGAATTCTCTGCCTACCCCTATATCTCCAAGACTTCTACCTACCTTATCTTCCAGTAGATTTAGTGTTTTTTAATGTTTATTCTATTTGCAATGTGAAATTCAAACCTAAAATGATTAAAGGAGACAAAGAATGTCACTACATACTCGTAAGTGGAAAAATCCAAGATGAAAAACTAACAATTATAAATATATATGCACCAAACACAGGAGAACCCAACTATATAAGACAGATACTAATGGACATGAAAAACCAAATACACAAGAATACAATTATTACAGGGGCCCTTAACAGCCCATTGCCAAAAGAGATAGATCAACTATACAAAAAGTCAGCAAAGAAATAATAGAACAGAATCATACTGGTACATTTTAGATATACATAACAATCACATTCATCAAAGAGAATCTGGACCTGTACATGATATAACTTGGGGTTTTTCCCTATTCCCTCACCTTCCATTCAACCCCTCCTCCCCTCTCCATTTACAAAGATTTGTTTCCATGTTTTCCTTCTTTTATTATTTTTTTAGGGATGATTTATATGGATGACAAATATGCTATGTTGTAGCCCATGTTTCTGTATTTATTTTTTTAACTTTTATTTTAAAGAGAATAAAACAAAAGAGGACAGAACAAAGCAAATCAGAAAAGAACAATGTAAGCAACACAGCACTTCACAACAAGACAACCGTATAATAACAGTAGCTACCATAATGTCTCTTTTTTTGAAATAGTTGAGTATACATTCACACACAATAATATCAAACATAAGAAAATAGTATAAAACCATTAAAGAGAACGAAAGTATTGCAGGACATTCAAAACCAAATAACAGAAAATGAACAATGGCTACTATAATATCTCATTTTCCTTAAAAAATTTGTTTATACTACCCCACATATTAAAATTCAGTAAGACACAACATGATAAAACCAATGGAAATAGAAGAGCAAAAGAATGTTAGGACTTCAAAGCAAGATGATATTAAATCATCAATGGTTGCCATAATGTCTTGTTTACGTCAAAGTAGCTGTTCATATCATCACACATAAAAAAATAAAACAAAACAGAATAAAACCATTCTAACCAATTAATGAAAACATTATAAGACTTCAAAGCAATGTAATGGGGAACCATGATTACAATAAAACTTACGGACTCTTACCATTTCTTACACTAGGGAGACTATATGTCATAAATACATGTGAGTTTATTTCACTTATGAGTATGGTCTCAAGTTGTATTCATTTATTTATAAATATCTCAATGTGAACATTCTTTATAGCTGAGTAGTACTCCATTGTATAAAAATACCACAACTTTTTTATCTATTTCTCAGTTGATGGGCACTGAGATTGTTTCAAAGATCTGGCTATTGCTAATTGTGCTGCTATAAACATGGGTGCACATATATCACGGTGGTATGATGTTTCAGTTCTTCTGGGAATATGCCTAGAAGTGGAATAGCTGGGTCAAATGGGACTTCCCTACCCAGCTTTTTGAGTTATCTCCAGACTGACCTCCACAGTGGTTGCACCAGTCTACACTCCCCGAACAGTGCAAAAGAGTTCCTTTTTCCCCACAGCCTCTCCAGCACTTGTTGTACATAGTATTTTCTATCCTGGCCATTCTTTCTGGAGTGAGATGGAATCTCAGTGTGGTTTTAATTTGCATTTCTCTCATGACTAATGATGATGAACATTTTTCATGTATTTATTTTCCATTCATATTTCTTCATCTGAGAGCTGTGTGTTCATCTCAGATGCCCATTTTTGGATTGGGCTTTGAATTTTGAGGGCTGGTATTTTAAATTCTTTATACATTCTAGACAGAAGGCCTTTGTCTGAGGAACAGTTCACTAAGATATTTTCCCAATTTGTGGGTTTTCTTCTCACTAGGCTGGAGAATTCTTTTGACATGCAGAAACTCTTGAATAAGACATGATCCCAGTTTTTGATTCTGGGAGTATTTCCTGTGCAGTTTGATTCCTGTTCATGAATTCTCTACCTACCCCTATGTCATCAAGATTTTTACCTATTTTGTCTTCCAACCGATTTGGTGTTTATGTTTTAATATTTATATCTTTGATCCATTTAGACTTTAGTTTAGTACATGGTGATAGGCATGGGTCTAGTTTTAGTTTTCGGCATATGGAGAGCCAAATTTCCCAGCACCATTTATTAAAGAGACTATCTTTCTTCCAGTGGACGTGTTTGGACCCTTTATCAAAGGTAAGGTGGCTGAGTGTGTCTGTAGCTGTAGTTGTATCTTCTAATCGATTCCATTGATCTTCAGGTCTGCTTTTATTCCGTACCATGCTGACTTTATTACAGTAGCTTTGTACTATAACTTCAAGTCAGGGATTGCAAGGCCTCCTGCCTTGTCTTTGTTGCTTAGAATTGCCTTTGTTTTTCTAGGTCTGTTCTGGTTCCAGATGAATTTTAGGAGTGATTTCTCTAGATCTATGAGGTATGCTAGTGGTATTTTGATTGGCATTGCATTAAATCTGTATAACAAGTTTGGGAGATTGGCCATTTTCACAATATTTATTCTTCCTATCCATGAAAAAGGGATGTCTTTCCATTTTCTGAGGTCCTCTTCGATTTCCTTTTTCAGGGTATTATAATTTTCCATGTATACATCTTTTACTTCTTTTATGAGATTAATTCCAAAGTATTTCTTTTTTTGGATGCTAGTGTGAAGGTGTGGCTTCTCTTATTTCGCTCTCAGTACTTTTGTAGTTAGTGTATACGGATGCTATTGATTTTTGAGTGTTGACTTTGTATCCAGCTACATTGCTGAATTTATTTATCATATCTAGGAGTTTTTCAATGGAGTTTTGGGGTTCTTCTATGTAAAGTATCATGTCATCTCAAATAATGATAATTTATTTCTTTCTCTTGTCTAATTGCTCTGGCTCGTATTTCCAGTACCGTGTGGAATAGGAGCGCTGATAAGGGACATCCTTGTCTTGTGCCTGATTTTAAGGTAAAGGCTTTCAGTTTTTGGCCATTTAATATGATGCTGGCTGTTGGTTTGTCATAGATGGCCTTTATTATATTGAGCAAAAGACCATCTACTCCAATTCTCTGTAAGGTTCTTATCATGAAGTGTTGGACCTTATCAAAAGCTTTTTCTGCATCTATAGAGATGATCATGTGGTTCTTACTTTGGGCTCTATTGATATGGTGGATTAAATTTATTGATTTACATATGTTGAACCATCTCTGCATTCCTGGGATGAAGCTCACTTGGTCGTGGTGTATAACCTTCTTGATGATTTGCTGTATCCTGTTTGCCAATATTTTATTGAGGATTTTTGCATCTCTGTTCATTAAGGAGATTGGCCTGTAGTTCTCTTTTTTAGTTGGGTCTTTCTCTGGTTTGTTTCTAGAGTAATATTTGCTTCCAGGAATGAGTTAGGAAGAATTGTTTCCCTTTCAATTTCATGGAACAGTTTGAACAGTGTCGCCATGAAGTCTTTGAATTTCTTCTAAAATTCTGGAGTGAATCCATCTGGGCTTGGGCTCTTCTTTGCTGGTAAGGACTTAATTACATTTTCAATTTCATTAATAGAAATTGTGTTATTGAGCAGTTTTACATCTTCCTGACCCAGCTTTGGTAGTTCATATGTTACTAGGAATCTGTCCATTTCTTCTGTGTTATTGAACCTATGAGAGTAGAGGTGTTCAAAGTAGGTGTTGATGATCTTCTGTATTTCCACAGAGTCTGTAGTGATTTCACCTTTTCCATTTCTTATTGCATGAATTTGAGTTTTTTCTTCCCTTTTTAAAATGACGTTGGCTAGGGGCTTATCAATTTTGTTTATTCTTTCAAAGAACCAAGTCTTTGATTCACTGATTCTTTGCATTGCTTTCTTAGTCTCTATTTCATTGATTTCTGCTCTAATCTTTACAATTTCCTCCCTTCCTTTGGCTTTGGGCCTGACTTAATCTTCTTTTTCTAAATCTTTGAGGTAAAGCATCAGGTTGCTTATTTGTGTTTGTTCTGTTTTCCTGATGTGGGAATTCACTGCAATGAATTTTCCTCTGAGACCACTTTCATTGCACCCTACAGATTCTGGTAAGTTGTATTTGTATTTTATTCTGCCTGTAGATATTGTTTAATTTCTTTTTTAGTTTCCTGTGACCCATTGATTGCTCAAGAGTATATTATTCAATTTCCATGTGTTTGTGGGGTTTTTGTAGTTCCTTTTATCATTAATTTCTAGTTTCATGGTGCTATGATCTGATATCATGCATGGGATAATTTCAGTTCTTTTACATTTTCTTAAGTATGTTCTGTGGGCTATTATATGGCCTATTTTAGAGAGCGTTCCATGTACTGCTGAGAAGAATGTATATTTTGATGTTGTTTGGTGGAACACTCTGTATATGTCTATCAAGTTCATTTGTTCACAGGTGTGATTCACTTCTGGTTTTTTTTGCTGATTTTCTGTCTAGTTGGTGTGTGTTAAGGTCTCTTGTTTTAATTGTGTAATTGCTTATTTGATTTTTTATGTCTGTCAATACTTGTTTTGTGTACCTGGGTGCTTCAGAATTTGATACATATATATTTAAGATTGTTATCTCTTCCTCTTGAAGTTTTCCCCCAGCTAGTATATAGTGACCTCCTTTATCTCTTTGGATCATTCTTGGTTTGAAGTTCACATTGTCTGCAAACACAATAGCTACCCCTGCTCTTTTGGGGGTTCCCATTGGATGAAGCATTGTTTTCCATCCTTTTACCTTCAGTGTATGAGTTTCCTTTGGGTTAGATGGGTTTCTTGTAGACAGCATATGGTTGGATGTTGACTCTTTATCCATTCTGTCAGTCTGTTTCTTTTAATTGGTAAATTGAGGCCATTTATTTTAATGTTTATAACTGTTATATATTGGTTTATTTTTGACATGTTATCTTTCTGCTGCTGCTTCTTTACCTTGCCATTCTTTTTAATTGTCTGCCCTGCTTAGTGGTTTTTTCCTATGTCTACCTAGAATGTGTTTCAATATTCTTTACAGGATTTGTTTTGTGATCATGAAGTTCTTCAGCTGTTCTTTGTCATGGAAGTATTTTATTTATCCATCCATTTTGAAGGACAGTTTTTCAGGGTACATCAGTCTGGGTTGGAATTTGTTTTCCTTTCGGATCTGAAATATTTCACTTCATGCTCTTCTTGACTTCATTGTTTATGTTGAAAAGTCTTCTGTGATTCTGATATGTTTTCCTTTATAGATGATCTGTTTTTTCTCTCTAACAGCTTTTAATACTCTTCTTATGCTGGATTTCTGGGATGGTGATTATTTTATGTCTGGGTATAGTTTTATTTTGGCTATGGCTATTTGGAGTTCTATATGCTTCACTAATCCAAATGTCAGTTTCCATTCTCATGTTTGGTATATTTTCAGCTATTACTTCTTTAAATAGCCTCTTGATATCATTTGAGTTGTCCCTTCTTTTTCATTTATCTCTATCTGTCTTATGTTGTTTTTCTTTGCATCATCTTGCAACTGTTGAATTATTATTTCCTGATTCCTTGTTATTTTTAAAAGATCTTTCCTTTCTTCTTCACTCACTGCAATCTTGTCTTCAAGGTCTGAAATTCCATCTTCACTTTTGTTGAGGTGGTTTTGTCAACTTTCAATGGGATTTTTGATTTCCTGTATATTTCCTTGAATCTGCTTCATGCATTCTGTTTGTTTCTTATATTGTTCATTCAGCATTTCCATCTTGTTGCATTGTTCCTCTAATTTTTTAACTGTGTCTTCTTTAGCTGTGTTTAGCACTTCTTTCATTACATTTATCATTTCTTTTTTTACCTGGGAGATTATTTCTGATTTGAGTTCCTTTTTAGCTTTCTGGAGTTATTTCATTTGATATCATTTCAGGCTGGAGTTTTGAGATTGCATTTTGGTCTTTCGTTTTGCCATTTTCCTATATTTCTGGGTTTCGAGTGATGTTCCAAAGCTTCCCCTTGGCATGTTGGAAATCACCATGTGCACCCTCGGCTCCTGGGACTGAATGACCCAGTGAGGCCCACCTGACCTCCATGCCTCCTCTGTTGGTTGAGGAAGCTGGGTGGGCTCCTAACTGCTGGGAGTGATGGTTCAATGCTCTCCCAGAAGGAGCAGAAGTGCACTGGAACTCACCTCGTGTGCCCTCAGCTCCCCAGATTGAAAGAATGTTTCTAGTCATGGTCCAATCAGGCCTGCAGGACCTCCCATGCCACCTCCTGTGTTTCGGGAAGCTGGGCAGACTCCTAACTGTTGGGAGCAATGGTCCAAAGCTCTCCCAGAGGGAGCACAAGTGCACTGGAACTCACCTCATGTGCCCTCAGCTCCCCAGATTGAAAGAAGGCCACTACGTGTGGTCCAATCAGGCCCACAGGACCTCCTGTGCCACCTCCAGTCATTTCTGTTTTTGTTTACATGTCTCTTTCTTTATTAGATTGAATCCCCTTGAAGTTAGGGAGCATGTCTTACTTTTTTTGTACTCTAAACACCTAACCCAGTATCCATTCCACTGTAATAATTCAATAAGCATTTGATGAAAAAAATGAAAGCAAAATCTACTATCCTATTATGATAATTCCATTTTGTGAGTTTCTTATGTATTTGATATAAATTCTAATCTTCAGTAAAGGATAAGTGTTAAAATCTTAGACACCCGGTGTGATCTTATACAAGGTGAACTATGTTTCATGCTATTCAGAACTGGGAATATGGTTTGAGAATCAGAACAAGGAAATTCCATATCCTATTGGGGCTCAAAGCCTCTCAGGGAGTCAGTCAAATTATGCACAAGTAAGCAACCAAATAAGCTAATTTCAAACTTTAGTATGATGAGACAGTGGAACTGAGTGATGAGCAATGAAAGAAACATTGAGTAGGGAAGTGGGAGAAGAGAGCTGCTTCAGACATCTGGGTGAGGAAGACCTAGTCTTTCGGATTGATTTCATATGCAGAAACCAGCTCCAAATCAAACTGGTAGACGGAATGTACAAAGTACAGAGAAAATTGTTAATCAGCAATTTAAAATAATGAAGATAATTTTAAAGAACATTGTGTTCAACGGCAACTGCATAATGTAGGAAAGGAACATTGGCCTGGGAATCCAAGGCAGTTTTATGCTTAAGTGTGTCACTTTGAAGGACATCAGAGGATAGACACATGATGTCTTCTCTTATGCCTAAATGGCCTCAAGAACAGGGAAAGCGTTGCATTCCCACAGAATCCAGGGGAAGACATCATCCAAGCGACCAAGGCTTTATAGGACCCTTACAGCAATATTCTACAATCTTTTTTGCTTACTGATAGTATGGATGAATTACCTGACTTTCCACCTTATTAGTAATGTAACACTATTGATTATCCCCCTTCTTCCTTATTTTCAATTTTTCTTGATTTTCTGACTCTTTCCAACAGACATTTAGATGAATTTCCTAGTCTCTCTTATTATGACAAACACCATCAAGGCCCTACATGCTTCTACCACATCACTGGAATTTTAACAGGAGAAATATATATATAAAATGAATAATAAAGCTAAGTAAATATTTTGTAGTGCTGAATTTGAAGGTGAAATTACAATTCTTATTTTACAATCTCAAGAAAGAAAAGACTGCATATTCCTTAGTCATTATTCAAGCAGTGAACAGAGACCACCAGCAACAGTTTTATACCACTGATCCCCATGAACATGGTAGGGGGAGTCCAAATTGGGAAGTGGAGCTACATAGATTAGCATTATCTTTGGTTTCCTCTGTAAATTCCCATGAGCCAGTGGTACTGAAACGACAGCCATCTTTAATAAGACTCAAGTTTTCCTATGCAAAGTATATCTTGATGTAATACTGAACTCCCACATAGAACACGGTTGGAAATAACCAAGTGATTATGACAAAGCTCTGTGTACTCAGCGAGATTGAGAAAACGGTCACCTAGAAAATGTCAGAGGATGTGAAGGACTGGGAAGCATCTCATATTTTAAAGGCTACATGCTCTACAACTTGCTTGTGCTTTCTATTTTTTTTAACTATACTCAAGTCCAGTTGATGCTTCTCTATCAGTTTCTTTGTTGGCCTACTTCTTGATATCTGTAATAATAATTGTTTAATTGGCTTTGACTTACTGTAGTTTTTCTACTTGGAGCACTAAGTTTACTAAAAGAAAACAATATGTTTCAAACAAGAGAGTGGGACAAGAAGGGGTGAGAGAAACAGAGAAACACAGACACACTTCAAGAGAGAAAAACTGATACTAACCAGAGGCTAAAACATTACTTCCTGCTAATAGCATATAGCATTTGAGTTCACAGCAGAAAGGTAGAAAAGCTGGAACCTTACTGTATCTTGGGAAAAAGCAAAGCT